>JAUJPO010053459.1:0-29244 GCA_032270745.1 Tiaropsis multicirrata
TGACTTTAAAAGCTCATATTTAGGAAACTAGTGGGTCAAATTTAAAAAGTAACACCTCAAATTTTAAGTTAGGATATTTACTTTCTAAATATAAAAACTTCAAGCACTTTAAAACATTTTTTCGACCTTGAGACGCCGAAAACCATCCAATCTTTTTCGTGGGTCACCCGGAATATATGTTATTATATTATGAAAAATCACCTAATACATACAGTCTTTTTTTATAAGAACAACGTCGAACATAATCAAACTCAATTGAACACAATCAAATGAAAATATCAATCGAAACAATCGAAATCTAATTAATTTTTCTGATAGAGACATATCGATTTGTCAGTCAAAGCAATATTCCTCTCTGTTGTTTTGTACACGTGTGGATCCATGAAGGAGAAAGATGCCAATAAAATTTGTGCGTTTTCTGGCTACCTTAAATTAATTTATTTTTTCGAGGGCACATGATTATATTATGCACATATATATATCTTCCGCAATCGTTTTAATTTCCAAGACACTGTATCCGTAACTTGCAGCCTATTGTAGACCAACCAGAATAAAAAAGACAAATTGAAAAAGTAAACGGCATGAGTTTGAGAGAAGTGCGCCTTAGGTGTTAGACCAAGGTAGCTGACAGGATACTAACTAAAAAATAGGTTGGAAAATAGAAATAATAGGCCAGTGGAATTTACATATGGGTTTAGTATTGTTTTCAGTTGAAAATATAGATGCAGCACTTTTTCATTATTCATTACGCTTCCACCAGCAAGACATCCGCCATTTTGCTCAATCCATGTCCTCAAAATGAGGGAGTTACCACTTTTTCACAAACCTTTTGTAAACCCTGTAAATGGAAAATCATTTTAAAAAATAAAATTATTTTAAAAACATTAAAGCGATATATTTCGGTCTGTGACCATTCTCAAGCTAACAAAAAAATAAAAGTGTCTCATTTTAAAAAGATTGATGGAGTTCTAAAGTTACCCCATGATGACCCAGGGTTAAGTTTGTGCAGTGGTTTATTGTTTTTCTAAAGATATAAGTTATAACTTGAAATGACTTTATTTGTGGCGTGTGACACTACCAAAAAACAATTGGTGATGAAGAGAAAGGATGGACATCGTACCGTATATGGCAAGAACATCCACTGAAAAATTGGAATCGCACATCTGTTCATAGACTTGTTGAAAGATTCAAGAAAAACCAGACAGTGGAACGTCAGCAAGGTTCCGACAGACCTAAGAATGTGACAGCTGAAGAAAACGAGGATTTGATAGAAAGTCTAATTTGTTCCCAAGAAGAAGAACCTGGAACCCACATGTCTCCTCGAGAGATAGAGAAACATACTGGAATCAGTCATTCATCAGTCAAAATAATGGTCAAGGGTTGTTGTTTGAAATAGGCTGCTCTCATCCTCTAACGAAAGGTGCTTCTTATAGAGGATGCTGAATAGTCTAAAAATCTTCTGTCCCAGAATATGCTGCTCTTCGCCGTATAGAGGCAAAGGGCAGTTTTGCTTAGTGATGATTATATTTGGAAAATTCTTTTCCCCTTATGACAGATGATAAACAGTGTGGAAAAAACAACATGTCGGACAGGCGGAGGACATTTTTATGGTTGTTTGTCTTTTTCAAATCTTTGAATGTTAGAAGTTATTCGGTATTATTGTTAAGCTCGAAGTGTTAAAGTTGAAATTATGTAGTTTGATGTATCTTCTGTGTGCACTAACAAGATTTCTTTCTTGCATACTTGAAATGAAATCTGAAATTGATTTTGTTTTGTTTTGTTTTGTTGACATTTTTTTGTTTGGATGGAAATCTTCGAATTTTACAAGTTTCAACAAAGACCCCTAAAACCCATCAAATGGTAACAGGTATGTTATTCTTGTAGTGATACCCTCTCTTGACTCTTGTTGATTAGAAAATAATGAGGATTATGATCTCAAATAAAAATAGTGAAAATGAAAATCGTGAAAATTATATGCTCTGGAGATTTTGAAAAAACCAATGCTTACTGATCGAATTACGAAAAGAACAATAGTATAGTGTTAGTTAAAGAAGTACTCTTGCAAACGCTTTTTAAATTTCTTTTAAATCTTGAAAAATAAAAAAGATACAGGTCAAAGAACAGTGGGAAAATCTGTAGAAGTTTTCCATTTCTTTTTTTACATCATTTACATAAAAAATGGGTTTTAGTACGGGTCTGCAAATCAGACTAGGTTTGAAACAGTATCGACGGCTGAAGAACCCACAAATGAGTGCTGCTACCAAAGAAAAAAGAACTCAACAAGCTGGAGAATTGGCGGAAAGGTTTTCGCACAAAGGTGTTTTGACAAGATGAGAAAGACTTTTCACTACAAGTACCGTTGAATCCTCAAAACAATCATGTCTACGGGGATGGTCAGAAGAAATATTCCCAGCAAAGCAGCTTTTTCACCATCAAAAGTAAAGCCAGTAGTCAATTAAGATAATGGTTTCTGCTTGAATGACTTGGAACGGTGCAACGAAGCCCATTTTTGTAAATGAAAAGGGATTGAAAGTAAACGCAATGCGCTATAAATCTCATCTTGAAAAGGAACTTTTTCCTCAAATTGATTGCTTGTTGGAAACAAGTCTTGGATCTTCATTCAAGACAGTGCTCCTTTTCACAGGGCAAACATGGTTCAACATTTCTTAAAAGAAAAGTTGAATTCTAATTTTGTTAAGTGTTCCAAATGGTTCTGCTTCTCCTGATTGTAGTCCCCTTGACTACCATTTTTTGAATCTGATTAAAGCTTTACAGTTTACAAGGGTCGACTTGATCAGCTGTTTGCCAATGAAGCCGAATTGAAGAAGAGAATCAAAAAGGTTTGGCCTGAAGTTTCTCGAAATGTCACAGAAATTCGAAAGGCTCTCAAGTAGTTCACTCCCCGTTTGAAAGCAGTGAATGAAGTGAACAGTAACTGCATCAAAATATTATTTGGCTAAATTTATTTACCAATCTAAATCATGTTTATAATTATGTAAATAACATTTCAAGCATAATTTCTTCGCACAACAAAAGCATCCTCGCCAACGAGACCAACCGAGAAACTGATAAAACCTGCAATTGTCAGAAAAAGGAAGAATGCCCGTTAAATGGCAATTGTCTTGTTAACCGAAGAAAAGGCCAATTTGACTAAACTATCAAAATATGTTTGGGAACTCCAACGCAAGGACATCACCCCTTTGTTAAGCTGGAAAGTCATTGACCGCGCATGCCCCTACATTAATGGAAGCAAATCATGCAACCTCTGTCTTACTGAAAAATATCATATTATAACTTCAAAAGAAATGATCATTAACAAAAGATCTGAACTAATTTCAAAGAGCTGCCACATGAATAACTTCCTATTGAAAAACTTCAAAGTGGTCTCCCTCCAGACCCGTGACGTTTTTATAGCTTTTTACAACTTTTACGATTTTATAACTTTTTTACGACCTTATTTTACGATCTTTTAATCAATTCTCTATACATAAGTTTTCACTCAGCTTTTTAATTTTTAGTCACATCTGATGATTGTACATAGTGCATGAAACTCAGAGTTATGTTTTTAATTTTTTGGTTTTGAAAAGAAATTCATATTAATTATGTAAATAAAAAAACTGCAGTTGTAAATAAAACTCTGAACATTTCAAACTAGTTATTTCAAACTAGAAAAATAATTGATCAGAAAATTTGATTTGACGTCAATTTTTTTCATTTCTGTGCAAGTCAGATTTCGATTGATGAATTAGAATTTTAATAACTTTTTAAATCTGTAAGCTAAGAACACAAAATTTACCACTTTGGTCACAAATAAAACAAAAAAGATGTGATCTAAATTTTGTAAGAAAAATTCAACATTTCCAAGTTTTATGGCAAATTTAAAGTTTGTTGCTTTTTTTCTGAACCACCCGGTATTTAGTGTTTTGTGCATGTGTCTTTGACATATTTCAAGCTTGCATGGAAAGATCAATTTTTCTTTGGGCAATTATCTCAAGATGGTGCCAATGGATAAAATTGATTATCGATTGCAATCAATGCTTAATTGATAAGTAATCGCTTGATTTATCAATTACTGGAAATAATCAATAGAAAATGGATATTCACAATTTTTTTGGCCTCTAATTCCAGTATGTATCAATTATCAATCATTTTTAAATGATTGGCTATTGATTAGCTTATATTTATTGATTACCTTTCAATTATCTATTGGTTGCCTATAAGTTTCAAAAAAAAGGCCTGAAAATTGCACCCATGTTATAGACCATGATACGTTTGAGATGTAGGGGTGTATTCCATGACATCGTCCACATGACTGCGTTGCTAAACATTTACGCATTGACAAAATTTATTAATTGACAACTAACCGATACATTTACGTAATCAAGATGGAATCAATACTCACAATTCTTTATAGCTAATTAGTTATCAGTTATCAATTGTAGTTTATATTTAATCAATTGATTACTTATCAGTTGCGCATCGACTGCAACTGGTTATCTCGTAGTGTACATCCCCCCACTTTGCTGGGGGATGTTTTGTTGGTTTAAGGCGTAAATATTGTGGTCTTTCACGCATTTTCTATTGATTCATCCAGTATTTTGCAAAGTTTTAATCAATATGCATTTTGGTAAAAGTGTTTTTGGTCACTTTCGGAATTTCAAAATTTTCTTTTAAAAATAAAATCTAGCTTCTTTGTATTACCAGTTGTAACACGTGAGAATGGAATTTCAATCATTCTATTGGTTTTGATTGAATTTGATTGATTTGAAGGAGATCCATATGCTCTAGTATTATTATTTATTTTCTCTCAATATGTAAATCCATTTCCGTATGAAGGGTTAGTAGTTAGCTCTTCTAAAAATGATAATCATTTTCATTGTTTTTGCTTCAGAGTATCGATTATTAAGAAAATGAAAATAGTTGTAAAGTATAGTTTTAGAAACAGTGCGGTGTTATGGAGAAATCCTGTGTTATTTGATGTTTTTTGGAAAGATGAATTTAGATGTATTTTCCAGTAGTCTAGACACCCTATATTTAGACATTTTCCATTTACACCCTTATTGTTTATTAAATGTTTCATACTTTGGGCATGCAATGGGTGGATATTAAACTTCCAAAAGCCAGAAAATACATACCTCAAGCTTTACAGAAGAGAAGAGTAACAAAATTGAAACTGCGGGAAAAAGAAAGACGGGATAAACATATCACGTACTTAGGAAACAGGTTTGAAATCTCCAGCCTTTTTATTTTTTTCAAATAAGTGTTTTTTTGTGTTTAGTTGTTTTGGAGAAGTATGAAGTCATGAATATTAATTGTCATATATCAGGTAGTTCTGGAAAGTCCTGGGGTTGGTTGCATCCAAAGCCATCCTAGAAAATTGCACCAAATTCCTTGGAAAGTCCAAGAACTTTACTGTTAATAAAATTGCAGTTTTAGCCAATGTGAAAAGGGTACATTATCAAACTTTTCTCGTCAGGTTATCCACTTAATTGGACATTTTGATACTTTTGCGTCCCAACCAAAGTTTCAGAAATACAGACTTGTTTTGCAACCGTTCCAATGAGTGCATTGGAAGCATCATTAGAATATCTTTCCATTACAAAAAACCGAATTTATATCAGGTGCACTGAAAAAAAAAGTTAAAAAAAATTGGTCCCTTCTGGACTCTTTGACTGGCCCAATAAGAATAAATCCTACAGATCCTACAAAGCCTCAAATCGAACTTAGATGTGGGAGTAGAATTAAGCTTCCTTTTCCCAAAAACGCAGTTTGCATAAACTCCTTTGATTTCAGAGCCAGTTCTGCTTGGAATCACCTCCCAAAGCAGGTCCAAATGCTCGAAACTCTGAAAGATTTCAATGAGGAGTGAAAATATATTGTTCGTGCAAACTGTCTACTGTATTAATTTTAGAACCTTTCAATACTCAATGTAGAGTTTTTATATTTTTAATTTTGTTGGCTTAGATTAGTATTTTACTATGTATACGGTCCAACGTTACATAAAGTGAAAATTAAAAATAAATAAATAAAAGAAAAAAGTTTTCTAATTTGCTCACATCTAGGTTTATTTTGTATAGTGCAGATGTATATGAGGTCTGTTCTGGGAAATTCCATTGAAAACCCTTTTTTGTATGCTGGCTTAGCTCCATCTGGAAGTTTTCTTGAATTTTGTATAGTGTTCCAGATATTAGGAGTCTAGGGCTTTGTTGTTTATAAGTTGCTGAGTTCTTGATTTAGTTCGTATGGTTTAAGGGTCCTTGGTTTTAAAAATCTAGAAGTCGTGTTTCAATAAGATCTTGTTTTTTTTATCGAATAATTTTTTTTTCTTCTTTTGTTGAATTGATATCGGGGTTTGTAAAATTGTGATTGGCTGGTATAGTGTAGGATTTTGATAGACGATGTTTTCGTTTTTCCATGGTATTTGGCATTTCATAATGTTGATGTTTTTTTGTTTGAAGATTTTTGTTCTCTGAAAGATCTTTCTACTGTGTGACATCACGTGACATGGCAATAGGTAGATGCCAAAGGCCACACCTCAAATTTGAAACTTGACATGTCAGGGACACTACCCATTCAAAAAATCCTTTTACCAAGAAGGCATTGCAGTCTCTATTATAGTGATTATTGACTTAGATTTGTGATTCACTTGTATGTCTCTTAAACTAAACCTTGAAAATAGAAACATAATTTTTATCCTTTTCTGTTGCATTAATAAGCATTTTATCAAAGGGACACAAATTTTGCGGTAATAATGACCAATTACTGTTTCGTTCTCGCTCATTGTCATTATAATTAACACGTTAATACGCCAAAACAAGGAACTAAAATTATAGAGAAAAGGGAAAAATTTGAAATGTGATCGTGATGTTAACGAAACTATGCTACGTAGCTAATTAGCATATTTTTTAAAGTGTTTTGTTTTTTCTCAAACATTTAGCAGATTCCTGTCAAATTCATTATATGTCCCTTCAAAAAAAGGCAGGAAATATAGAGATTTTTAATAATGACATAACATTCGATGATTCTGTAATTTGAGTTACATAATAAAAATCTACATCATTATTAATCATTCTTCTATGTGAAACTTTAATTCTTAATCACTTAATAACAACATCTTCCTTTTGATTTCGTCACATCTCATTTATATTTAAACAGATGTTTCAAGTCAAAAATAATATTTGGTAGCTGAATTTTGTGATAAGGTGTTGCTGTTGGAGATCTTCAAAATTATATCCCAAAATGGTTATTTAGCATAGGAAAGCTTTTAACTTGTCTAAATTTTAGCTCGACTACTGTAATCCACTACTCCTGGAATTCATCAAAACTCTACCGTTGTCAATAGATATGTCTTGAATGTTTTTTCAAGAAATTTTTAGAAGTAACATTTTCCATTTAAGGATTGCTTGAGGGTATGTTGGAGTTTGGTTACGTAATTACGTATATGAATATATTACAGCTGGTCCTTATCAAGAACTCGTGATATTGTTTCTTATGAGTGCCTATTTTTATAATTCTATATTTAAGGTATAGCTCGAATTCTATTTTAAGGTGCTGTATTTTGGATTTGTACGTTTACGTAGCTTTGTTTAAGTAAGAAAAAAGTCACATAATAGCACTTAAAATGATCTTAATATGATACATAAAAGTTTTGAGGGTATTAAGGAGATGTCTATAACAGCAAAAAATTCTTTAATTAATAAGTATACTTTTAAGCTTATAGTCATGTGCTATACTATAAAGCTCAGATTAAGACTTGCACGAACCTGTATAAAGCGAGACATTTATCTTTCAGATTATATGTGTGCTGAGGTTGACACATGCCACAATATTATGTCGTTAATAAAGCCTTTATTAAGAAAGTGTTAATCTTTCATAAGGTTTTGAAAAGTGTTTACATTTTGTTCCTTTATCTTTTATAATCTGAAATGCTATACTGTGTTTACCCGATTTCAGAAAGTGTGATTTCTGTGCTTTGCTGATATAAAACTAGTGTTTAATTTCCGCAAAACCCACAAATTCGGTTTAAAGTTTGTACAAGTTAATGAACTTTTGATTAGATCTTGTGATTGTCACCTTTTTACTTGGTTTTTTAAACATAAAAATAGGAATGGGATTATGTGGTATATGATCAATTTAATTGAACCTCCTGCAGCTACAGCTATGTAATCTTTCCGAAATAGCAATTTCGACCTTTTTGGAAATTAAATTCAAATATGTGTATAATACAATTTTAGGGGTATTTTTAGAGATAATCTTATTTTTCTTTTGTGTCTGCTCTCTTTATGTTTCCCGATACGCTTTATTGGAATGGAATATATACTCGTTTCATAGTAAGATTACATGAAAAGATTCCACTTTTTTACTCAGTAATACAACTGTGAAAACAGCTTTTCTGAATATTTGGAGCAAACTGAATTCCAATCGTAATTATTGTAGCATTATAGTGTATACAATGACTAGTTCCAAGCCATAATTGGATCATTCATGGATAGTTTTCTTTTCATTATAAATAGTGATATAAATAGTGAGCCCTTAAAAAGTTTATCTTCTTAATTGCAGTCAGACCTTAGTCAGCCCTTCGTCAGCCAGACAGATCCTATTTCGGGATTACAAAAAGAGAAAGGAAAACACTTATTTCTAGATTAGCTCATTTTCAATGAGCCTGTAATTTTGTTATTACATTTAGTTGAATCTGCCTCTTCTCCTTTTGTTTACTGTTTATGCTATAAAATTGTAAGAATATTTTGTGCATAGTTTTCCAAGATAATTTTGGATTTAAGATTTAAAGGTTAAGCAATCACCTCTATAGTAAAGAACAGAAAAAGTCCATTTTCCTACTTAAAATATATAAAACTTTGAAAAACAACCTCAAAAATAATTAAGAACCCTTTCAAGCTTATGAATAAAAATTCTTAAAAATAAATGAACGGTCAGATCAATTATACTATTTCTGATGTATTACATTTTTGGTATTTATTAATACACGGTGTTATTGCTAATTCTATAATGGCAGGTTTCCTTCCCACTGTCGTTATTATGTAAACATTAATTATATGAAATGTAACTCCTTGTGGTATAAAAGCATCCTAGTGACTTGATCATTCACTAAACAAATATAGACTGCAAAATCTATAGACGTCTTACATCAGGTATGCTGTTTTGTATTTTGTTAAAAGAAATCTTTCATCGAAGTTTTGTGGTAGTGTTGAGTTAGTTGTTCTTTCTTTCTCGAATTGTAACTATTTTTGACTCTGACAAGTTCTTTGATTCTAGTACTGAGGATATGTTTATGTTTTTGTTTATCTTGAAAGGATGTATACTTTGAGAAGAGATGAAGCAAGTTTTGTTCATTTTCAGCAGCTTTATTGTTTATTTGAACGTTCACCTTTTTCCTGAGCTTATCTTCAAAAAAACAAAGTTCAACTTTTGTAACGAAAAGGAAATTTTTCTTTGCTGTAAGAGCCTTTTTGTTTTCTTTTAGAAATCTTAAAGCAATCTAAAAGCAATTTTTTATGTCAACCTGAATTATTCTATATGTTTTAAAAGAAAATCTTGTTCGCTCTCTGCCCTCTATGGAATGGTATAGCAAAATAGTGACAAAACTTTGATGTTTGTAGAGCAGATTAAAGCAGATTGACTTCCTCATTTCATAAGTGGCTTCACACAGTATGCTTTGTCATGAAAAGATGTTTTGATTTTATGAGATTTTATAAGAGTTGTTTTAGTTTCAGAGGGATTATTACTGTAGAGGAAAGAGGCTTAAAACACCTTGAAATGCTTTTCAGTTTATTCTACTGATGAAAACTGATGAAGCGCTTTTCAATTTTTCAGGTTTCAATTCTGTTGGTAATTACAAAGTTTGGCTTTGACAGTATGTTTTTCATGAATGAGCGTATTTTTGTTGTTTCATCTTGCTGCTAAAAAGTGAATGATTGATTGAAATCTTACAGAGGCCTCTTGACCTTTCATTTGAAATAGATTTTTAAACATGCTAAATAATTATGATATGATACTTAGTCACCAGAGGTTCGTTTTTTTTGTAATCTAATACTAAGAATTTTCGAGAAACTTTTAGAATTTTTGTTTGACAAACAATGAGAATCATTTTTACAAATATTTTGACCTCCTTGTTCTTTAGTCTGTTATTAGTTTTCGTGGACTTACACAATTGTCTCAGCTTTACAAAGAACTGTGATTGAGAAATCATTCTCCTTCTGAGAAAATATGAGTCATTGCAGAGCCCATCTGATATTTGCATGAATAAACAGTAAACATGTATACCACATTTCGAAAGAGGTCGGAGTTGTGAATGACGTCATCGTTGTCCATGCAGACTTTTTTGTATTTGTTTATTTCTATGGTACAAAGTCAACATGTGATATATTCGGAAAATATAGTTGATAACTTCAACGTTTTATAGAGTTTTAGTGTGAAGTTGGTCTTCTAACATCATTTAGTTTTTGGTAGTACAGTATTGTGATAACTCTCGTTAATCGACCTCATTTCCATTTTCTAGAGATTTGCATTTTATAAAGGGAGTGAGTCTAGAAGGTGATTCGTTTCCCCGAAAGTTTTTCTTTTTTTTTGCTTTTTAGCAGGGTCTCACTTAAACTGTAAGAAAAAGGGAAGCTCAAAAATCAGATTTGCTTTAGTAGAAAAAGCTGCCACGCCCCTAAAATGCTTTCTGTGCGACCTTCTCTTTAAACCTTTCGTGGAATTTATCTCATACCCTCTTTTTATCTCACATGATTTTTTGTACGAGGAACACGAAATGCGATAGCTTGTCAACAACAACAATAGAACTGACTGCTAATAAATACCAAGGTCTGACAGACCTTGTGAGATGTTTTGAGTGACGTCGTTTGAGACATGAACAATATTAAATCGACGATAGACCTTTTTCTTAGATAAGAATATCTTTAATTGCTGAAAAACAGAGACATGAAAATTCTCTATCGAAATCGAGAACATTTTAATAGTAAGAATATAATATGAAAGTTTGACCAGCTACAAGAAGTGTTTTCAGGGGGAATTACTTGTGTGACGTTAGTGTTGCTTTAAGAAGGGAGGGTAGTTTCTATTTTTTGACGAAATGTCATGAAAAGATACCATTATTTGACTCAAGGAAGTTTATATGGAAAATCCTTTAGCTGTAACAGTTTTCTACAGTTTTTAAAATCGTTTTTTTCACTTGTTACGAAATAGCTTTCTTATAAAAAAAGATGTCTTTTCAGAAATTCATGAAGTCTGGTAGTCGTCTGGGAATTTCCCCAATGACAATCGACTCATTTCGATAACATTCACGATAAAATAGAGTAACAAATATACGTTTCTATGGGAACGTTTTTTTTTTAAATTAGTGTTTAATTCAAGACCGGTCAAATGGCTGGATGGATGTATTAGCATGTTGAATCTTTGAATTCACCTTTACTGTATATAGCTCTGTTATTGTTTGTTACTTTGAGCTTCTTTGGGTTTAGATTTTGTGAACTTTTTCTCTATAGCGCAAACGTGTTGAATTTATCAATTTGATAGCTTATGGTGAGATTAATAATATGGGTAGGCTGGAGGATGAACCCTTTGATTTATTTTTCATGTCTTTCATATTTTAAAAATATTTTCTTAAAAACAAGGACCAGGTCCTTCCAAACTATTAAACTAATTAGCAGATTAATGAGCTCTAGACGTGCCGAATGACATGTTTCAAAGGGAAATTCGTGCACAGACTTATTCCCTGATGACGTTATTTATTTGGAGCTCTGCATAAAGTGTTGATTCATATTTTGTAGGTCTCCATGCAGACTCTGACGTCAATTAGTTTTTGTGAGAGTAGGGACATAGATATATAAGAGAGAGCTGTGTCGCTGCTTATTATTTAGTTCAAATTTTCTTTACTACATCAAAGAGTTAAAAACAAGACTGAAACAAGATATAAGTTAGATGAACTTTGAGAAGATTTTTACATACACTTGGAAGTGCTTCTTCATTTAGAAAGTGAATACTTTCGGCAATTATGTTGTTGTAATTAAATGTCAGTGGCGCATACAAAAGGTACTCAGAATTGTTGACGGAAAGTGGTGCTATCCTCCATATTTCTTACATTGAAAACAACAATCTTCGTCATAATCCCTGAGGACCTTCTGTATACGCCTCTGTTTGTTTCGATTAAGGGATGAAGATCTTGTATTAATATGAGTTTCTTGATGAGGGTCAGGATGAGGATGTTAAATTGTCAAAACAATCTTCTTTTTGACACGAGGACCAATGACGTCATCGTAATTATCGTTTTATATCCTCAGTTATATATTACTTGTTTTTGTCATAATTTATCATTATCATTAATTATCAAGTATTTGATGATAAGTTGGTTGCTAAGTAATGTTATATTTGCTTATGAAAACAGTTTTCTAACGATGAAAAAGAAAAACGATCAACAAAGGTATTCAGTGTGAAAAGTAAAGCTTCTTCTGGTTTGATTTGGAACCCGACTGTGGTATATTTTCTCGTCAAGGTCGTTTGCAAATTTAGCCATATTGTTTGATCATTATATCAAGTTTCACTTGTTCCATCTTTCATTTCATTCATTTTAGCTTTTTCAAGTGAATTGAAAATCTGTTAAGATCAATACATCAGGAATGCTTTTGTATGAGACCAACAAAAGGCTCCACAAATTGTCAATATATACATAACTATGGCAAGGAAAGGTTTTAACTTGATGATGCTTCGATCGATATCTACTGGGTATCAGCCAAGCAGATTAAAATCATACTTGCACGAGCTCGACTGATATTTTGTTTTTCTTAGGATTTGTATTATTCTGTTATTTGAACAAGAAGGGATGAAGATATCATATGCGGCGGGAAGGCTTTAGCTTTAAAGATTAAAGTGAAATCCTTTCTTCTTTCCTTGTGATAACATGTTTTTAAGTACTTTAATCTTTAATTGATGTGTCCATTAAGGGATGTGAATGAATGGTCGGATATAGTAAAAGGCCAATTGAACCTTCCGCGTGTAGTTTTGTTATGGGTTTCAAATTTCTGGTACGGATAAGGAAGTTTTCTACAGCCAATAACCTGATGAGGTAGTTTTACCAAGCTAATTATTAACCCTATAATAACTGTGGGCATTACGGGATGATAATGATCGATGCCATTCGACGTAATGTACGACCAAAAAGTTATTATATAGATTATTACTCGAGCTTTGTCCTTTGGTTATGGAATGAATCGAAAAGATGGAAAGCCGATTCCTACAGGCTAGCGTGACCCTGTAGAATCTCGATTCCCTGTTTGATCGTTTTCGTTTACTGTACTCACCGTTGCCCCTTCCCGATGTAACCTAATAGTTGTTAGTAGACACAATTATTTCATATGTTTCCTACCTTTTTTTAGATCAACAGAAAGGTTAACAAATAACGCACACATTATTTTAAAATATTATTCATACTTACAATCACAAATCAAAAATGGATTGCGTCGATTTAGAAAGCAGACTTAAAGAATTCGATCAAGAACATTTGATGAGGTTTTACAACACATTGGATGACGATCAACAAATCAAACTGACCAACGAATTGAAAAATGTGGATTTCAAATTGGTCAGCAAATTGTATGGAAGAGCCAAGATTGACTTGAAGAAAACTGACGTATGTCAATGATTCGTTCGTTTGTTTATTGCATTTTAATTTCGCGGTTTTTTTGCCCAAAATTGCATTTGGAGGCATTTTAATTTCACGGTTTTTCGAACTCAATCACGAAACTTTCAAAAAAAATTTCATGCCGTTTCATTTTCATGCAATAAAGTATTTTTGTTTTGTGTGTATTTTGTGAGCATTACGAGTCTCCAGAGTCCCAGACTGATCGCAACCTTGTGATTACAAGAATAAGATTTCTACCAATTGAATCAATCCACGTGTTGCATTCGAAAATATCGATCATAGTTAAATCGATGTCTGACTTCCGTTAAATTGATATGTGATCGAAAGCGATGCGGGGTAATCGATTACACGATAAGTTACTATCGATTCTCTCTGATAAGCAAAATATTTCTTGAAAAAGTCAATGCTTAACAATTTTCTAATTAAATTTACTCTCACTCTCAGGTCAAAAAAGACGATTTAATGGAAGTCATCGCACCAGAATTGAAAGTGGAAAAATCTACGACACCGAAAGAAACAGTTCAAGAATGGGAGAGCAGAGGGTTACAAGAAATGAGTGACAACGCTGTCGGTGTTATCTTATTGGCTGGTGGACAAGGAACTCGTTTAGGTTAGTCCATTTGTTTACCAGTAATTCTATTACACAGGGGAGGATTTAGGTACTTAGTGTTTGGATATTTTTCATCTATATCTTTGAAGTCCAGTCCAGCATTCAGGATTCAAAGGTCTAGTTTGATAGGCTTTTACACTTTTTCAAGATATTTTTCAAATAACACAATACAAGAGATCATAAAACTGTACCAGATTATGTTGGTTTTATTGGTCACTCAGAGGCAGGATGTAATGATGTAGGATTATTAAAGGTCATTGCATGAAGCCCATAATATTTAATATCTCTCCTGACATAGGTTTCAACCATCCAAAAGGTATGTACAATGTTGGACTCCCCTCTAACAAGACGTTATACCAACTTCAAGCAGAACGAATCTTCAAGTTACAAAAGTTGGCTGAAGCCAAAACTGAAAAGAAGTCTGTCATTAGATGGTGAGAAAATGTTTTTTCTTTGTGTTGAACAGTGATCCGGTTCCAATTTATTGCTGGTCTATTGCGTATTTGAATCTCTTGAAAACAGGCTTTACACTCGAGTTTATTTTTGGGCTTAAGAAGACATAGTTTGAATGAAAGGCTGAAAAAAAGCTTAATGAATACTGGGATGAAAAAAGTTAAAGCTAACATATAATTCATCTTCCAATTTGAGACCACGTCGTTCTTAAGTACAAAAGCCTCTAAAAATGGCTTGAATAGAAGAGACAAATTCTTCCCTCGATTAAGAGACTTCACTACGTAAAACTTTTTGTATTTCAGGTACATTATGACCAGTGAATCGACACTTAAAGACACCAAAGATTATTTCGAAAGTCATTCCTTTTTCGGTTTGGAACCTTCAGCTGTTGTCTTCTTCGAGCAACATCAATTACCATGTTTAACGTTCGAAGGAAAATTGATCTTGAAAACACCAGGTATGTGGTATTTCTTTTGCACAAGATTTTAGGAGGATTTGATTGGTTAAATATTGTTTCCAATATTATGTGTAAGCATATCTTTAAAGAGTTAACGCACAAGAGCTAGTTTAATCCCTTTACTTTTTACATGAAGTACCTGTACCATGGGCAAATAATTCTATCCAGAACCATAAAATGCTAGAATGTAACTTGTATCAAATTTTTCCAGGATCACTGGCAAAGGCACCTGACGGTAATGGCGGATTATATACCGCCCTCCGAAGCGCCAAAGTTGTTGATGATATGGAACAAAATGGCGTCAAGCACGTTTTCGTCTACTGTGTAGACAATATTTTAGTCAAAATTGCTGACCCAGCATTTATCGGTTATTGCGCAATGAAAGATTTAGATGCTTCAAATAAGGTATGTTTTTACGACTTGGATATTTCATCTGAAAGTAACCTCCATAATGTTTTCATAACTGCTTGCCGAATTTGTCATTGTATTTTCTATTCTAAAGGATTGAAAACGACTTTTTCACTTTCGCTCATTTTTTCTTGAAAATTTTCAAATACAGACGCAGCGCAGTTATTTTCCAATGCTTTACAAACAATTTCAAACAAACGCCTTTTATTGTTGTATTAAAGTACAAAGGTTATCATTGTATCAATTCCATTTTTGCAGGTTATTGAAAAGAAAGAACCCAATGAATCGGTGGGTGTAGTGTGCAAATGCGAAGGGAAATTCCAAGTGGTGGAATACAGTGAAATATCTCAATCCACAGCAGAGAAGCGAAGTGAAGACGGTCGATTGCTGTTCAATGATTCCAATATATGCATGCATTATTTTAACACACGCTTTCTCAGACAGATCATCACGTAAGATTGACCTTACTTTAACATCCCCTTGGTTTACCTTTTTTTAGACTGATTGAGAGATTCTTTAGACTGATTTCTGATGTGTAATCGTGTTACAAATTTTGTCATTTGGTCACTGTTTCGTTGGTATAATTATAATTATTTTTTCTGTTTGACGATTTTTACTCTACCATCACCATTAAATTTGAAAGGGGTCAAGTCATTTTCATGCTTATCGGTTAGCTCGTGTAAATAGTGTTTATTCTTAATAATTATTTTATCCTTGACATACACAGGGAACATTTAGAAGAGATGCCACATCACATTGCAAAGAAGAAGATCCCATACGTAGATGAAAAAGGAAACGAAATCAAACCTACCACACCCAACGGAATGAAATTGGAGAAATTCGTTTTCGATGTTTTCCAATACACAAGGTATGTTGAGCCAAGCGGTTAAGGCACCTTTTTCACGTTCAAGGGGTCCCTAATTTGGAACATTCGTTCTTTTAATGTTCTTTTCGCCTCACAGATAGCCGAGTCGGTCAGCCTGGACCCTCGTGTACACGGTGTGTCTAAAAATGTAAAGCTTTTAAAGTGGTGACACACCAGAAGGATTGTTTTAAAGTGGTGACACACCAGAAGGATTGTTTCTTTTTGAAAAAACTGTTCTAAAGGCTCTTACCTTTCATTTTTTTTTGAAATTTCTGAAATTTGGCTTTTGAACAAACTAATTGTTCTTTATTTTCAGTAACTTTGGTATCTTCGTTTCGGAACGTGATGAAGAATTTTCACCCTTAAAGAACGGCCCTGATACGCCAAAATGTTCGCCTATTTCGTGTCGACAAGACATTTCCAATCTGTGCAAAAAATATCTTCGAAACGCTGGTGCAGAATTTGTTGACGATGACGGAAAAGTTGTGGAGAACTGGTAGGTGTCAACTTTTCTTTGTTTTCTATTCTGAATGTTTTAGAACATTGGTACTCATTTCGTACCGTTTTCTATCAGTTACAAATATGCTTTAGCTATGAATTCACCCAGCTAAGTTTGCACCCAGATCTTTTATACACCATATTTCTGTAAATAACTTTTAAAGGCAGAAATACATCTAAAATCATATATGTAAAATCCCATCGTATTTTCTGCCTTAAAAAGCCATTTTTCTTAGTGATTTGGTTTTTGAGACATTCAAAAGAACCTCTCTGTTAATTAGTTACATAATTGACCATCTTGTTCATATATTTTTCATTTTTCATTTCTTTACAGCACGAATTTATGTGAAATCTCACCATTACTGACATTTGACGGCGAGGTAAGCATCTTAAGGCTTTTCTTTTTTCAATCAAATTTATGTTACGATACTTGATCTTTATGATTTATAAAGGTAGAAGTACTTGAACATTATTTTGACATTAGAATTTGTCTTTAACGATTAATTCAAATCAAGTGCAGTTTAACTCATTAATTCGAAAACTCATAGATTTCGAACAAAACCTTAGGTCCCGTCCGACTTAATTAAACTTAATCAAATTCTAAAAAATGTTCTGGTCCGCTCGAGAATTCGAATTACAGGAGTTTAACTGTATCTGTATATCCGGGAGTTAGTTAATTCACCATCATTGCATCTGTGATAGTTGTTAAAAATACAATCTTTTTGTGTGTTGTTTTTTAATGAAATCTGTATTTTGTACTCTTCTCGTTTTCAGGGATTGGAATCATTTGAAGGACGTCAATTTTCATCCACACAATCATTACATTTGCAACCAGACGATAGCACGTCATCACCACGCTCTAAAAAATCTAAAAACTGAAAAAATCTATCATTAAATCCTAGTCTTGTTACAACTTAATGACATACTTATTCACACGCTCCATTAATTTTAAACTATTATAATATATTATATTTTTCGTAATGCGTATTATTATCAAAAAGAATTTCGGAAGTTTTGTATTTTTGGAAGTTTTCCATTTTTTTTTGTTTCTTTTTGTTTCAACGTAAATTTTAAGCATAAATGTACCTTAAAAATTGTTACGTTGAATGTAGCACTGTTTTAGGGAAGTTTATTTTCTGTTTCGTTCTTTGTTTTTTTGTTAATTTTCATACACTCTTTTGATACTTTTATTTGGTTTTGAGGTAGTTTTCTTTTGTTCATACATTTTTCATCTTTCAAGTCTTTCTGAGGAAAGTTGCAATAATCACTACCTAACCATAGTTTATGTGTAACTTAAATTGTTTCCCGAAAAATTAAATATTTTTTTAAGTTTTAGTTTACTATTATATTTAATGTATTATATGGTATCATGTTATATTATGTTATGTTTTTTTTGGTTTGTTCATCTTTTAAAAATTTTGTTTTGTTAATTTTTAGTTTGAAAACATCTTTAAATTATTTAAAAAGCATAAAAGAATTTTACACGTCCATCACACGAAAATCTACATTGCATTTTACTTTGCTGACCTGATAAACCCTAGTCCTCGACGTTTCATTTATTTAGAGGTCAGAATTCTCTAATGTGAAATTGGAAGTGAAAACAGGTGTGCGATGAGCCTTAGGGGCAAACGTAGGTCAACCCTTGGATAGCACACATACAAATACACGATCTAAAAAAGGCTATGATAATCATATTTTGGTCGTATTAGTGACAGAACCACTGCTGTTTTGTAGCTGAAAAAAGAGATACTACAAAGCAGTGTCTCTTACTGTCCCAATAGAAAATATATTTAGGAACGAACTTTTATTGTGTTTTACCAGTGGAAATATCTACTTGTCATATCTAGTAGGGCTTCCACCAAGTCTGTGAAACAAAAACAAAAGCCTGGGAGGCCAAATAAACGAAGTTTTAGATGAATGAAAACGATTAATTTAAATCCCTTAAACTTTATTACAATTAATTGACGTATCCTAGAATAGCTCCAAAAGCCAATTAACTTTCAATCGAAACCTATCTACATTTTGATGTAAGTTCAAAACAACCGAAAAGTAAATCCTGTTTAGCTTAAAAGGCCAATCCGATCAAAAAGGTCTTTACGCTTGAGGTTGAAGATTTCACAAAGGACGAATATCCTTGGTTAAAATAATAAAACAGCAAAGACAGCGAAGAAAGATGCAAGGATCATCGAAAAGATGAAGGCGTAGAAACTGAAACCCAGCAGACACACAACATGGTTTCAACATCCAAATAACATTCGGAAATCGAGACAACGTTGTGAACGTTAAAATAACGTTCTGTGTCTTGTTGAATGATGCATGTAATATTTCACCAAATCGCTACGGAATAACCTCACTGTAAACAAGCGAGGCAAAAATGACGCGTGTGAATAAATGCCATTAGGTCATTAATAAAGTAAGAGGAAATCCAATTTGGGGCAATGTATTGTCGATGAAATACGAAATCATGAAAAGTACTTTATTAAGGAATACGTGGAGGAATTTAAAAGATACGACATGCCAGTAGAAAAATACTGGTGTAAGCTAAGTGAGTTTCGTTGGTCAACTCAAGGGTGATTTGAAGGAGATTATGTAAAGAAACGTCTTATAAAAGGCTATATCTTTGATTTGATATCCCTCCAACCTCATTCTACTATTTGTTCAACCTCGTTCTCAGGGTCTTTTTGCGCTCCTTTTAACGTTTTTGATATGGCTCGATGAGTTTTTTGAAGCGCCCGACACAATTTAAAGTTCGAATAGCGCAGAGAATACCCTGGGACCGAGGTTACTATTCATGAAGGGGCAGAGGGACTTTATACATGATATAACAGCATACCTAACCAGTACTTTGAAAGTTGAAACAATGTTGAAAAAACGCTGTGTTTATGCGCTGGGCATGTGCTTCTAGAAGGGTTTAAATCATTTTGATGGGGATGGTGGATGGTTACTTTTTTAAATATATTTTTTTGTAATAGAAGTCATTGTCGATAACTGTCTCTCTATTTTAAGTCATTATTCCAATATACCTTAAGTGTGCATACTTTCGCGGTAACTAAAATTTAGCGTGTTTTTTCAAAAATCCGAAATCGCGAAATTTAATACACGCGAAAGGTTCTAAAATTTCGAAAATGAAAGAGCATGAAATTGAAAGAGAAGGGTAATTTTATGGAGTAAATGATATTTCTTTTTATATTGTTCAAATAGGATGAAAATCGTGAAATTTAATACACGTGAAAAAAGTTTTTTTGAAAAATATTCGCAAATCGCTAATGTTAGTTACCGCGAAATTATGTACACTTAAGGTAGTCAGTGGGTAAGTGAATGAAACACTTTTCAATTGCTAAATAATTCTTAGCTTAGATAATGACGTAATTCCCTCATCAAAGGAACTAGTTACTGAAGTAGTATCGATTATGGCTTGGACCTTTCATAGCTTTAAAAACGGATTCAACGGTCTCGGTAATGGTCTGTCTACTCAACTGGTATATAGCATTGGCCAATTCCCTAGCATTTATGTATTCTTTACTTGGACCATTTCCCTCGACATTTGGATTCAGATCTTTATTGCAAAACACTATTTTGAGAGATACTTGATACTTGATAGAACATCTATCCCAATAGAAGATATACTGTTGGATTTACAGTAATGTCAAAATGTAATCATTTGCTTAAAGAGAGAAATAAATTCAAGTTCAATTCTCCTCTAAGAGGAGAGGCGAGTAGTTACCAAGTCCATGTGAAGGATTTTGCTTTGCATTTCGTGTGTCAAAATATGATGTGACATACTGTAACAAAATGTCATGTCGTCATACAAAACCTCCCAATTATTATTTAACAAAACCATACATTAGATAACGGTTAGATTCACGACATCCCCACAGAGTTGACGCCACTCCAATACTAATTACACAATTAACTGTTGGATACAGAAGGTATACTCATAATCTTTGACGGAGAGTTTTAACTTCCATATAAGGAATATGAGCATTAACAATACTCTCCCGTCAAAAGTTTTGGAAACCTTCTGTATCCGCCACTGCTGTCTACAACACAAAACGTGTAGATAATAAAGGTGAGTCTTATAAAATTATAGAAAATAATACATCTAGGGTTTGACAATAAGAAGGCTACAACACAAAACGTGTAGATAAAGGTGAGTCTTATAAAAATATAGAAAATAATACATCTAGGGTTTGACAATAAGAAGGCTACAACACAAAACGCGTAGGTAAAGGTGAGTCTTATAAAAATATAGAAAATAATACATCTAGGGTTTGACAATAAGAAGGCTAAGTACACTTTATTAGAACATTTACTTTTTCAACCATTTTCAGCCTTAGGTGTTCTTATTGATGTTCTTATATAAAGTCCAAATAAAAAAAGTGATGCTTTGTCTCTAGAGAACAACAATGACCCAGCAGGCACGGAACGTTGTTTTAACGTCCAAACAATGTTGTTCCAACATCAGAACGTTATTTGGTGGTTAAAACGATGGTGAAATAATGCTGTGTGTCTGTGGCACCTTTATTAAAGCGTTGAAAAATCCTCCCTTGGAGTAGAAATTATTTTTCTCGATGTTAGGATGTTCTTATAAAAAGAAAAACGTGAAATAGAGAAAAATCACGACGACATGGTAGTGCGGATAGCAAGGTAGATATAAATGTAAATAAATATTTCCTTTGTTCTAGAAGGAAGATTTTGACGACTTTTCGTTCTAGACCCGTTCTAGAGAGAGTTGCGAATCAAAACCCATTAAATACTCTCTTCTAGATATGCAAAATGAATGTTGGCATCGTTTTCTATTACAAAGCAAGATTGCCATGATGCTTGTGAAATACCACAAATTGATGTGCAAATGTAATATAATAAAAATTAACATTTGTTTGGAAATGAGACCAAGCAACAATCATTTTGTGCATCTCAATAAAAATCGGTAAAATCTAGCTTCCCAGCTCAAGGAAATCCATAAAACCTATACAACCTAATCATCAAAATATATATATGCAAGAAAGATATAGCTACACCATTTTACCCGGAATAGCCTGTAGAAATATGCGTTAGATGGAGCATAGGCTGTAAAGACCCGGTAGTGGTCGTGATTTTATCTCCGGGTACTTAATCTCCCTAATGTCTACGGGGACGTGACACTAGGTCTACTGCGTAGATAATACGTAAAGAATCGCCCTATGGAAGTCATGATGACGTGTATAGGTCAGAAATTAATAAAATACAGGAAATCTATCTCTGTTCGCACTTAGTTATTAAGTGAGAGATCCCTGGGAGAATATGAAAAAGCTTTATAAGGGACACAGCTTGTGAAGGAAAAATGGCTCGGCAAATAATTCAAGAGTAAAAGTTACTAGAAAACAGCCTGAATATGTTATGAAATTAGTTTGTCTCCATAGATGGTCAAACACATGCTATCGACATATTTGCTCATTAATCTGATGGCAGATCTTGACATATTCTGCGTGCACATATAATTCTCTGATGATTTAAAGGGATTCGGCGAAACCATGGGGTTTACAGTGCAGCGTCCCGTGAGTGGAGCGGATGATCTGCTTGGAGATTATTTGCTTGTATGATTTGTTGGCTACCTTATCGGACAAAACAATGTCGGACAAAAAGTGACAAAACTTTTTGTAGGTGACGAAAAATTAGTCTGACATTTCTTTGTCCAATAAGGTATTTAATGAATTCAAATCATCAAAAGTGAAATATATCGCATACCAGAAGCAAAGCCATACTTTTTTGACCTGAATATTATTTTGGCGTCGGCAGAGTGGTTTCGTCGTCGCACTGTATACACAAAAGAACTAGCTCAGATACAAGACGTTATTTCAATGTGTTGTTTCAACGTCCGAATAACGTTTCTGACATTAGAACAAACGCTAGAGCAACGTTCAGTGCCCGCTAGGATTTGGTAAATCATTTGAAAAGTTGTGATTCGAAAATGATTTTTTGATGAAGGTATTTTTTACCTTGTCTCAGAAAGAACAATAAGTTTCTACATGTGTTTCGAATTTCTACGCATGCGCATTAGGGGGAAGAAGCCATTTGACGAGAACTTAAGCGCCACTTATTAAAAATGTTTTATGGCTACGACTGTCTCTGATAGTACTTAATTAAAAAAACATCTCACAGCTATGCTGGTTAGTGCTAATAGACTCTCATCACAGTTCAGTTATCAGTTATTTGGATTTTAGCTCAGTTATACTGTTTTATTGGAAATCTATACGTTAGAATATGTTAGAGGGGAGTTGGTCAGTGACTCACGCTGAAAAGGTACATCCCTGTCTCAGTGATCTGGTAAAAATAGTTTACCAATGTGGATCAACATTCTAGTTGGGATTTCAAAATGCTGATTTATTGTTCAATAGGGATGAGCTTTTTCCAGTTGAGACGGAATTGTATGCAAATTTCCTACTATTTTTTCGGACATTTTCCAATGGATTTTCCAATGGGTTGGGGATGAGACCGAGTCTGTGATATAAGGAGTGTAATGATGGTACCAAGGTGCTCAAACTTTGATAAAAATATTCATAGACCTGACCTAGGAAAAATCAATACCAATAACCTCGTTATTATTCATCCATCCATATTAATTTACCATGCTGTTTGAACCTACCGCGTTTCAATCGTCGTTTTCGTTGAGCATTATTCCAAAAAAACGAATTACTCATTTATAAGCTTTCTGGAAAGTAAAATCTACAACAAAATGCAAATTTTCGATTTCTGTCTTGCAATGATTGTAAATTAAATATTTAGTATCTTCTATAATAAAATCTATACGCGATATTTCGTGCATTAAGATGTGTTTCCGACATGCTGTGTACCTACTGCTTGCACCTTTGAACGAAAGATTTACGCAAATGCTAGCCAGCAGTGTTTAAAAAGTAAGAAAATGAAAAATAGATATGACATTTGTGGCATCAATTGAAATTCGGTGTCATGTTTACTGATATATGCATATAAAAGTAACATTTTCACGCAAGATAACAAAATGGAAGTCAGAAACATTTACTGCTTTTGAAAGAAGAAGGTTTTAGCGACTTTCTCTACAAGGTGGTGGACTCTGCTTTGCTTTAGATAATTTAAGGTTTTATCGTTTGTATTTTCTTTTCAAACCTTCTTTATCCCAACAGATACAGAATGTTACTCTAACATTATCTTCAACGTCCAAATAACGTTTCGACATTAAAACAACGTTGTTTGGACGTTAAAACAAAGTTATGTGTCGGCATACAAGAAGTTCTATATACTCAGTGACCTCTCAATACTTTGTGAAACTAGGTTGATTGCGATTCTTATACAGTGATCGTCCAGTTCTCACTAAACGAAGAAGTGTTTTTTTTTTGCCAGAATTGCAATAAGATTTTGTTCTAAATCAGTAAATAAGGTCAAAGGTTGTGCTCCTTCACAGAGGCTCTCTGCAACATCAACCTTTACAGAAAGGAGTGTGTGGGAATGTGGCTTTTTGAAGATATTATTAGCATATCAAGAAAAATTGCAACATTTATTTTGAATAATTAAAATAATTTCCGTGGCCAATTATTCTCATCAAGCGAACGGTGTGGCTGTTTTGACTTGCAAAGTCTCGCAGATGGAGTCACTTGCGTGGAAGTAGAGTTTCCATATTTGAGTTTAAATAGCTCTTCCTCGTAGGGTACACGAGATTTAAAAATCACAAGTAAAATATAATCGAGACTGTATATTGAGAGCTTAAGGTTCTCTCCTTTGGGTGGATTGAATTATTCTGTCTTTATTGAGACTTGATAACAGTTTGACTTAAAAACTGAGATGTGTTGACTGTTTGATATAATGCAAAATGCGGACTAGCTAAATTTGTTTTTTCTAATTTGAGTGAGACATTTTCTTTTACTTACGTTTTTAATATTACTCTGGGACTGCCTACTTAATTTGTTTGATTGGTGTTTGAGGAAAACCTTTCTTCAGCACACTCAGTGGCTGTCGTTTGAATTTATTTGGTCAAAACAGATCTGTGTGTATAAGGAAAAGTGAAGTATTTATATTATGAACAGCTGGAATGTGGTTAGGTTGTGTAAGACTTTGCATGGAAGTCCACCTCGCTGCTACATTTGATGTTTAGAAATTTTGTTTTATTTTTGGTTCGGACAACACCAAATGTAGAGCACAACCTCAATCCACTTCTTTTTTATCTATTCTTCAATGTCTAGCCCTTTTTTCGACTGGATTGGAATCCCCTAAATCAGGGGATTTTGTTTATGTTTTTATCAACGAATACCAAAGCTAGAACCTTATCAAATAACAACCAAATAAGAATGTCGATAAGGTTCGTCCTGAATCGAGGGTGATATTTAGCCATATTATAAAAAGGTTGCGGCTTTCTTATACTATGATTTAGCGTTACTGTAGTTGCTGTTGGTTGTTGAAATAAGAAAGTGTGGAATGGTAAAGGCATATTGTGAAGTTTTATTTTACAACTTTTTTTGAAAAAACCACTGACAAAGTTCGTTCGTCGATTGCATGAGTAATGTTTTATGATTTAGTAAAACCGCGAAAAAAACATTAAAAAAATCGTGATGTCTTTGATGATTTCTAGCGTAAAAACACCTTTGCGTGCGACCAAATATTATATACTATCATACTACATTTGATAACATACAACGCAAACCATATTATACAAACTGATGACTTGGCCATTTGCATCTTTGGAAAAGGGTCCTTTTACCTTATTTGGTATTGATTTTTGAGAAGGAAAGTGATTCTCCTTCTGATGGTTGATCCATGAGATGATTCCCCTTGTTTTACTTTCAATAGGATAGACATTCTTTAGTGGGATAGAAGATGCTCCTTTGGTGGTGTTAAGGAGATCAGTTGTTTTTTTATGCCAAAGTCAATCAATCTCGTGCCCAGAGCCTGGTTCTTCACTTTCTGATTTCTGGCATTTTCTAATGCTATAAAAATCGTGAAAAACAGAGGAAAGGATTGGGGACGAGTTTGTATGCCAAGAAAGCATGGTATAATTGTTTGTCTTTGATTCGAATGATTCCTGACTGCAAATATTTTTTTCACCATAGAGTCAAGAATCAATAAATAAAAATAATCAAATAATTCAAAATGAAGAATATCTTTCTGGCAATATTGACAACCCTATCAGGTATGTAATTTCCTATGCATCAACTTCGGAATAAGGACATACTAGGATTATCGCAATTTCATTCTGAAAATGCGATCGTCAAGTCGTTTAGTAGGAATCTTACATTCAAAACGGGAAAGCCTGGATTAGAAGCCATTTTACCTTAGTGTGTATATGATGATTTTTTTTATCCAAATTTCAGTTCTGCACACCAGTGAAAGTCTCAAATGCTATGGCCAACGCACCAAAAACCCTACATCAACTAACTTTGGGAAGACCTTTGAGTGTCCGAAAAACGTCACCCATTGTGTGACAGGAATCGGCACAATCGGACAGCGGGGCGAAGAAAAGGCGTTTGAGATGCTTGGGCGGGCGTGTTTTGGGAGCGAAAAAGCGAAGATATTTTGTGCGAGTGGAAACAATTGTCAGTACATGGTGAAAGCAGATGGATCGATTTTCAAGCTATGTTATCATTGTTGTGAAAAGGATTTTTGTAACATGAAAATGCCTGGTGGTGAACAGAATCATTCTGAAGGTATATATTATTTACAGCAAGTCAGCCATGTTGTTTTCCATGTTTCCACAAGGAGATCAGTATATAGAGGTTAGTTAGTGGTGTGTCATTAAACCGATTATTTTATAAACTTTCTAGATTCATTGGATTCAAATACATCCGAAGAGGTAAAGCAGCCAGTGGGTGAACAAAAAGAAAACACTTCAGCTGAAAATATTAACATTACAACAAAAACTGAAAATGATACGAAAAAGACAACGAAACTGGTGGAAATCACAAGAATTGCCAAACGAAGAATCCCGACAATTATTCGTTTGAAAACGACAACAACTTCGTCGACTTTTACAACCACTATGAAACCGACAGAACAAAAAATGGACGTTAAATCGAAAACTCCGTTACGCACAACCAGATACACCGAAAAACAATCGCCAACAACGACAACCGTACCGACTTCGACGAAACAAATCTCGGAAATGCCAAACAATAACGAGTTAAATGCGAATAAAAAAGGTGACGCACCGATGAATCGAGAAGACGAAAACAAAATAACCGACAAAGCACAAGACTTTAACAATCTTGGGCGAATACGCGCAAACACAATCGTCGAGAAGCCAAAGAGCCAAATTTCAAAACAAAACATTTCTATTAAAGCATTATCGTGTCATAAAGACAGCATGACTGCTTACTTGAACGTTGAAAACATGAGCAAAGATTTTTACATCATGCTCAGAAATTCAAGTTGTAGATATTTTGTTAGTATCTTGAATATTGTTCAAGGAACTATTGCAGTACCCATCGATTACCATAGCTGTGGTACCATTATGGAAGAAAACAAACATCACGTGACGTACTCTAGCCAATTAAATCTCGCAGAAGACACAGAAGATTTGACAGTTGTAAAACATGCGTTGATAGTCAAATGTAGAAAGAAGAAAACAGACCCAGCAAGAACAACAGAAGCAAAACTGGAAAAAGGTAACTTTGAGGATTTCGAACCTGAATTTTTATACTGGAGATAGATACCATATTGAATTCTGGACAAAACGTCTGTGACTGTGGACTTTTAAAAACGTGCTTCCTTCAAGATTGATGTAAATAAGGTCAGCTATTGCTACCATAAGCCAATAGTGGGGTTAAGGGGGCAGTTATATTGTGTTTTATATTATACTTGCAAAATACTGTACAAAACCTTCATATTGTTAAAGATATTGCTATCGAGACAGTTTGATGCCTTGATTTATATCACTGATATGGAAAAATCTTTTCTAAAGGTATTTCTTATTATTTGTTTTAGATCATCTCAAGCCGTACCAAATATCACTTCATCTGTACAAGAAATCAACTTATCTGGATGAATATTTCCCCGATAATGATCCGATATCTATTCCGAATTATGGGTGGGTTTTCAGTGAGGTTAGATTAGCATCGCAATACAGGAATGATGTTTTAAAACACTTGGACTGTGTGTTGAAAACGAAACTAAATGAAGAGGGAGTAGAAGACAAGGAGATTGTTGTGATCGAAAACTCGTAAGTTTAAAACAGTATAAAATATAGTAAGGAAGTCAGTCAGTTAGTTTGACGTCAATGTCTTCTTCCAAAAACGTCGGGCTAAGCTGGAGTTTTTATAAGGTCACTTAAAGATTGGTTTATTTTGATTAACGACCTTCTTTGTTTTAACAAAAAAAAAGACCTTTAAAAACTGCAGATTGACCCACAACGTCACATTGAGGTCAAAACAACATCTTGTGGTTTATTGGGAAATTTGAGCATTTTACGCAGATACCAAGAAACTAAAGAGACTCGCCCAAAAACCAAACTTTTGCAAGAGTCTTTTTTGAATCCGAATCATTCCATACATTCGATTAATAAACTAGGGTTAGTATATTGTGATAAACTCCAAACCCTAGATAAGTAATGCAGCAACTTTTTTTAATCATCTTTTAGAATACCTGTCAATAGATCAGTTCGAATAGTTCACAAGAAACAATCTTCAATTCGTTTTCGCATTCACCTCAAACCCTTCGCAAATATTGATGATCATTTGGAACTTGTTTGTTTCGCGCACGCATCATGTGACGACAAGGAGAAGAAAGTTCAATCTTCAGGTTGTGGGGCAAAACAACAAGCGGTAACCATGGAAATGGAGTATGCAGCATTAAAACGAGGAGGAATCCATGTTGTCGAAAAGAAAGGTAATCAAGTCAAGGTTCTCTGAAAATCATCCCCTCTCAAGCAAGAGAACTGACTATAACAATAAACTCTCATAGCCTATGAAAAACCTACTAGAGTTAAATGCATCCATCAAACCATATTTCAACGACTCAGAACAGTTCCGAACACAAAGCTCGAAAACTTTGGCCTATAAAGAGTTAAAGGTGGTGACTATGCTGGCTCACGCACATTGATAATTTTATAAGCTCTTCTACCATTTCTTAATAATAGAAAAATAACACCCTTGTCTCAGTTCTCCTTTGGAAATTCAAATTTCACAGGATTTTTGATTTTCTATACACTCCACTGGCAGGCTTTTTTCTACCAGGGTGGGTTTGACCGGGTTACTGATTCGTGCGCGGGCATCTTAACCCACGCAGACTACGTATATATACGTTTTGAAAAGGTCATTTTACCGGTACACAGTCTTTTGGTCATAACTCCTTAC
>JAUJPO010053460.1:0-14721 GCA_032270745.1 Tiaropsis multicirrata
AACTGCCAAATGTTACCATACTATTTTTTCTCATGTGAGCTTAGTGAAATGGGTAAAAATTAGTATGGGTCCAGACTACCGTCGTTGATGCGTCAAACAAAAACATAATTATTGCATCAATGCATTGGAGTGTAGAAAATCAATAGGAATGATGTTTATTATAAATTTTAAGCTTATTTGCACCACCCTCAAAGCTTAAGTAAAAATGAGATTTGTGTCTCTGTGTGAGGTCTCGAATACGTTAGAAAAGGATATTGAATTTTATTATTAATCCCGTCCACCCGCCCACCATCTCCTCTCAGTACTACCACGCATATGATCCACTTCTATTATAATAGAATCCGTCTATATATCACTTTATAATACATAATGCTTCTATGTTATGGTATGGTATCTATGTTATAATAGGATTTGATTTGACTTAATACAAGGGTATTATGTTATGGCTTCTGTGATTTGTTACGAGAAATTAATCACGTCTAGAGATGAATTTGCTACGCATTCTGTAATACGTAATCCTTATTTGCTAAGACTAAGGGAGGTGTAGTGTATAAACGCTATATATCACGAATTAATTAAATGTTTCCATCTACCTAATAGGGAAATATTTCTTAAAACGGACTTTCTCTTTTCATTGCCAAACATTGCGTAGATGTAAAAACGCCTGTTTAGGAGCCAAGCTATAGAACACCCTTATCTCTGCGCCCCACCCAGTGTACCAAAAAGCTCAATTGGGGTGAACGTCAAAACTTTTCTGGTTTGGGTGAAATGGGCGGCATTTTTTTCTATTGGGGTCTTAAAAATCTATTGTTATTTCATCATAATTTCAGTGGGATGGCTCTCTATATTTCTGAGTGGTGAGTGAGAACATCCAATTCCAATGGGGCGAAAAAATGGGCCTTTTCACTAGGGTGGTCAGTGGTGTTATAGAAAGTCTGACAGGAAGAGTGACAGGAAAAGTGGCTATGTAGTTGGCAAAAAGAGAAAGAAAGATGTGCTGCAAGATTTTAGTAAACAAAAAGCGATATATTTCATATATATAAAATGACTGTTTCAAAGAGATCCTTTTGATTTAATGAAAATATGAAGCGCTGCTTTTTGTAGAGCAAATGGAAATATTTCGTCGCATTTTGTGCGTAACTTGTTATATATTCATGTCGTGTGTGCAACCTAACACAGATTGGTTGATAAAATGCTTATCAAAAAGGAGATAGATTGCGTGGGTCGAGAAAACTAAATCAGATTACTTAAAAAATAATCAAATAAACATTTTTCCTCTCTTTTCCAAAGAGTCATCCTCGTCACCATAGTGAACCATTAGCATTATAAAGCTATCTTCATAGTCTTAAAAGCATCCGATTTATTGAGCTACGGCTAAGAGACTGTGGTGTCCCAGCAGACACACAACGTTTTTCAAACGTTCTTGTAACGTCAAAATAACGTTGGGATGGCAAAGGTGATCTTTCAGGACATATGCGTGATTGGGTTAAGTTGAAAAAAATAATGCAAGAAAAATGTTAGAAAATGGCAGAAATTTGAACGAAAGTTTATGACGACATCAGCAGATACTTTAATTCAGAAATTTTTAGAACTTTATTTCTTTAGAATTCCTTTCAGAAGTTCTTCCCACCTGCCAATTTCCAAATTCATTAGACTTTTCAAATTTGAGATATTTTGTCCAAAAAATGCTGAAAAACAAAGTTGCATTTTTTACTTGCTCTGGAAGATCACAAAAAGTCTGAATGGTTATCCTATTGTCTTAAAGACGCCTTTATAATGACTTCTTCGAGAAGAAAAAAGTCTATATCTATAATGGGTCGTAAAATTAGACAGAAATGTTAAAAGATTTAGTCTTCAAAAGAATACCGTGATTTCTCCAATTTAACGCGTGACAATAAATAGAGAAAGATTAATTGTAAGATTTCGGCGTTCAAAGTACGCGTTAATAATCAGGGGAAATAAATTATATAATGTCTTCATCCAACGTAGGTGTTAAGGCGGCATATATCATAATTAGAGGATAATTAATTACTTGAAATTCCTGGGTTAATAATTAGAGCAAAATTAATTACGATTTTTCGCAAAAGTCAGGCTACGCGTTAAATTAGAGTACGCATTAAATTAGAGAAACCACGGTAAGGGTTAATTTTCAATCTGTTACCTTGCAAAGCTACTACCCCACGTATTTGATTTGTTCCAAACGTAATAGTCATGTATACTTACAAAGATATGCTTGTATAGATACCATGGCAACCACCAAAAACAACCAACCAAGCCTAGTAGCCATTGTCTACACGAATTTATGCTACAATATTATATTAACGATTAATACATTTCTCCACTACGCACTAGAGAAATCGAACGTATTTTGTCTTGACTTAGCATCGACACCTTATCAAGGTAACATGCAAAACTATAATGAGCAATTCTTAGCCTTCGGCTGTTTATAACGTTTTTAATCATTTTTTATATAAAATGGGTATTTGTTCCTTTGATATAAAGCAATGCTTTTCAAATTATATAGCGTGCAGCTTAATTGTATAATTTAAGCACATCTAAGGTTTTGGTAAAAAACAGAAGTTGTCAAGCATGGTCGAAGCTGGTAGAAAAGAAGACAAGTTGTAATTGTTATTGTTCTGTATGGCAAAAACTTATAGAAGAAATTATTTTAGAAGTTTCAGACTAACAATAGAGCATTCAAGTAACAAACTTGAAAACAGATTTAAAATATGCTTATAAAAAAGGACCAGTGAAATTAGTTGATCAAAAATCGACGCTTTTATTAAAAATGGGAAGGATTTTATCTTAATAATTTAAGCACTCATAAAAAGCATTTCTATTTTCCCGTATAGAAGGGATTATTTGAAAATCCAATTAACACGTCACTTAATAGAAACTCTTAGTACCGAAATAAATAGGATACCAGAGCAGAGGTAATCGAAAAATTTGAGAAGGAGGAGGGTGTTGCTTCATTAAAAATGGGAAGGATTATATCCAATGATTTAAACACCCCTGTCTCAGTGACCCGGTGAAAACATTTTAGATAGTGGGGATAAAATGAAGGAGTTAAATGCTAGTGGGATTTTCATGGGTGGGGATTTCAAATTCCATTGTTTACAGCTCCAAAAGTCCAGTGGGGATTCCCAATTTTTTAGTGCTTTTTCCAGTGGGGATGAGAGTTCAGTAAAGTTTCTATCTCTCTGGAGATGAATTTTCCAGTGGGTAGGGGGTCTCACCGGGTCTGTGGTACGGAGTGTATTTAATCACTCATAGAAAGCATTCCTATTTTCCCGTATACAAGGGATTATTTAAAATCCAATTAACAAGTCACTTAATAGAAATTCTTAGAGTCGAAGTAAAAAGGATACCAGAGCATTTCTATTTACGAAAGCATCCGACGATGGCCTTTGTGAAATATCAGTTCTTACGACCTTCTTCAGCTGGAAAAAGCGACGTGTTCTTAGACATTCCTCCGCATGAAAAAATTGATCCGTTCTTAGACAAGAATTGAAAGGGATTTCTATTTCTATTGACGGCTGGAAATTTCGATCTGTTCTTTGTAAAAATCAGGCATATATTTATCCAGCTGCCTTAAAATTAGTGTCCTGGAAATCTGAGATATGTTCTTATTTTGACAAAAACCCTCCGGCAAAAAAGAACAGATATTTGCAAATTTTCCGTCGGTGGATGCTGCTGTATTTATCCACTAAGCCTTTTTTGTGTAGGTTACTATTATATGGTGATGAAAGTATGACTGTCATCACTAATCGCTCAATAATTAACTTTGTTATCAAGTTCATCTGTGAGACAAAAAGGTTCAATGGTCCTTTGTTTTAAGTCAATCAGCTCCTTCAACCATAGCTCCTCTCTCTAGGTTTTTTCTGTCTTTTTATAGTACCTAGTACCGTAGATGGCCCTATCTCCGTCTCCGTCTACGGTACCTGTAACGGCCTTCATAGGGTGTTGGGGGATACGAATAATGGTTAGCAATGGATATTTACTGATTTGATTCGGTTATTCCAAACGCTAAAACACAAAAAATACAAAAGCTTAGAATGTGTACAAACGAAAAATCTTAACCTAAAACCTAACTTAGTGTCTAAAAAAGTTTCAACGACACCATTACAAACCATAGTCACAAGAAGAGATAAAAATCGGAAACGCTCGGGCCGTCGCTTAAGCTTTTTTCCCACGGGCAAAAATGATGTTGAAAATGGAACGATGGCCCAATGGACATGCAATGGTCGTCAAAACACCAAATGTCGACTGGTTCTTACGTCATCGAATTTACCATGTTTGTCTATACTTTTTCAGGTCCAGGACATAGTTAATAGACCTTAATAAATTACGTCATGACCAACGACTGCCTCGTTTTGAATTGAGCGCTCTATGGTAACCGGATCCCAAGGGAGCTTATCAATACTTGACTCCATTGATATATGTATAATTTTGAGTCTCGTGAGACATAATCAGCTTGGTAATTGTATGAAAACGAGGCAGTTGTTGGTCGTTACGTAATATATAAAAAGACCTATCCCGCGTAAATTTGAGAAAAATATGGAAAATTTAAGAGAAAAGTGGACTTTTTTAGGAAAAAAATGGAATTCGAATCCCAATCCAAGTTATTGATTTCGTATGTCAATAGTCAGCACAAAACGTTCAAACAACAACGTTATTTCAACAACAACAACAACAACGTTATTTCAACAACAACAACAACAACAGCGTTATTTCAACAACAACAACAACAACGTTATTTCAACGCCGAAACGATTAATGAACGTCAAAACACCGTCGAAAATAAAGATTTAACGTTTTGTTACGTTTCGAAACTCAAAATATATACAGTGATAAAAATAACTTCCACTTGCCCGACGATGGGAAAAGAATCTCTCGAAACGTAGCCGAACGTTAAATCTTTTGATCCAAGCCACGATAAACTTCCAATATGTCTATGACTTAGTCGACAAACTCGAGCCTATTTAAATTTCGTTCTTTCGTTCTGTAAAATTATTGTAAGGTAGCTGTTTTTTAACATAATTCCAATGAAGCAACAAAACCAGATTTGGCGGAAATGACCCAATGTCTTCTATTTTGAAAATGTCTTGGGTCTAATTTCTTATAGTAAGTTTTGGCTCCATCTTTATTGTAACACAAGTGAAAATGTTCGTCAATAAAATCGTTCCCCATCTTCTTCGTCTCTTGATACCTTAAAGGAAAAAGAATTTAGGTATTAAGTTAGATGTTTTGGTTTGGTGCTTTTTCCAATGCTAAAGGCTTTATTTTGGCATGCCGAAAATGATATTGCAAAATATGTTCCAGGTGGGAAAAACACAGAAATTAATTAACGGGTGAGGATGGGGGGGGGGCGTTTATTAGAGGTTATACGTTTTGTAGCTAATTTGAATTGAAGTATATATAAAGTTCTATAAATCTAGGCGTACAAAGTACTTAAAAATTGCTATCTTGGTCCAAAAAGGTGGGGCTTTCTGGGTAATTATTGAGTAATAACCACTGTAGCAAATTATCACCTACGAAAAAAGGGCTAATAAGGTGCAACTCGACTCCTAAAGGCTAAAATCAAACTCGTCCCCAGTCTTCTCCACCAATTTTATGATTTTGATACAATTTATTTCGGAACTGATACGAATAGTATATTTCCCAGAGCAATTCGTAATGCTATCATGTAAATCAAAAAGTAGAGAATTAGGCTCCGGGTACAAGATTAGGTTAAAGTGTAACGGGAGCCTAAAACGGACAAGAAAAGAATACGAATGGTTAAAACACAACATACCTAACACGATGAGAATCAAATCCTTGATATGTAGCCATAATTTTATTCATCCCACTAGCGTCATGTGAATCATGCATGAAATCGCTATCATACCATAAACTTCCCCATGGGAACCATGATTTGATTGGATAAGGTAAGGATAATAATGTGATTAAGGAGAGAATTAATCCATGAAGTTCCTGAGTTAGAAAGAAAATCTGATACTATACTAAAGATCTGTAGAGAATGTCATTTTAAACTTTACGCGGATTGGGCTATTCCAGAAAGAAATTGTGCAGGGAATGGATTTGTTGTCTATGACATTGGCTTGTGTCCGGAGAGGTAAATTCTGTCCGGGGGTCAACTTAACGCTTGGCCAAGTGTAAAACTAGGGGTAAGTTCCAAGGGGCACTCATATGTTCCGACCTACGGTATGTGCGCCCCTTAAGGGTAGGTTTTTCAAGCTTCTGGCCAGGTGCACTGTAAGGGTAGGAAATTTGAGAAAATTTTGAAATTCTTCACTAAAACCGGGGGAAAATGGTAGAAAAGTGCACTGTAAGGGTCTTTTTTTCAACAAATTTTGCACTGCACTGTAGGGGTCCGAATTTGAAGGTCCCATTTCTGGCCGCACATACCGTCTTTTTTAAATCGAGTGACTCCCCGGGTGAAAGTTATGCGCGCAATTCTTTCTGGGACACAAAGAGGAAAATTCATAACAATATCTCTCAGTACACCACGATGGAGATTTTGAAAATACTCCGAGGTGACTACAATTTCCACTGGGGCTAAAATGTTTGGCTGATAGGGTTCTATGCCCCAGTAAATAAAAATGGGTTGGGTGAAATCGTATAATTTTCTAGTGGGGTCAGAAAAATCTATTGTTTTTTTAATTACAGCATTGAAACAACTGTAAAGAAAATAACAGAAAAAGTAACATTTTATAAACTCTTATCATCAAACGGATCAACAAAGTATAATGTTATTGTCATTAAAATTACATCATGGTAAATACATCATTTATATTTGATTTTAAAGCTCTCTAATACTCAAGGAAATTTACTGGTTAAAACAAAGAAGAAGCACTTGAAAAATTTCCACATTGAAAAGCGAAATATAGTTGAATTCTGATCGCTATTTTTACGGACGCACTATATGAATCGTTACAAATCTACCTTAAGTGTACTTATTTTGGCGGGTACTAATTTTGGCGGATTTGATCGAAATCTGCCAAAATAAGTATACGCCAAAATTAAATAAAATGACCATCCGCCAAATTAAATACCCTTTAAAGGTGTTTGTAGCTATTTTTTCCCCTGTTTTTACGCCATTTTTAAGGTTAAATTCTTCAGCAACCGCCAAATTGAATACCCGCCAAATTGAATAAAATTTCTGATTTTGGCGAACCGCCAAAATAAGTACTCGCCAAAAAAAGTACACTTAACGTAGTCTAGATATAGACTACTAATTTCACATAAACAACTACATTATATAAAAAGAAGAAAAAAAAGTCGAAAACAAAGACAAAACCGAAAGATTTTGAATTTAGTATTAGTATATTCTAATGTTCCGTACGGCTTTTTTATTTGATATTTCTAATGGGTAAATAATGGTTTGGAAATCGAGACTATTACAAATCGGACACAAACGTATCATTTTTACTCACCATTTTCTGAAAAAACCCTGCAATTTCTGATCCAAGTCTTAAAGCAATTCAAAAATGTCGCAAAAATAATTAACAGCTGACTATACCAAAGTATCAAGTTGGTTCATGTTTTACACCACAAATATCACTCGTTTTATCAATTGTATACGATTTTCACATAGGAAAATGATTCGTTAGGAAAAAAAAATTCTCATATGAAAATGAATGAAGATGGATTCTTTCATTCTTTCACTTTCTATACTTCATTTAGTCTTTTCAATCACTGATTTATAAATTTACAAAAAAATGAAAAGAAAATGTTTCGAGATGAGCTGCTGATTCAAAATTCTCTTTCATTTTTTTCATTTATACAAAAAAAAATATATATCTAAATAATATCATCAATCTTTTTGAAAACTCAGTCGACAAAACTTCGCCCCATAAAGATTTGGTTTCAATTTTCTTGTTTTCCCATTAAGAATTCAAGAAGTTTATTTCCTCTGATGAGCCAGCTTTTCTCTTTTTATTCGCAAAATGCAATTTTTCATTTTTTATGACAAGTCTCTCTATGCACCCCAGTCGTCTGCGAGCATTTTCCCTTTTCTTATTTCTTCATTTGGATTTCCTTCAGTTCTAAACCTTAATTATTTCGAGAAGAAGGAAAGCTTTTTTAAGCTACATTAAATATTCTTCAGATTCAACTCTGCTATTTCTTCCAGTTCAATTAGCACCCCATTTTCCTCGCTATTAAAAAAAAAGTACTAAAAGATTCACAACATCCCTCTTTCAGCTCTTCAATCAGATATCCAAATGGCTCTCACAAAACATATCGCTAAATAACTTTTAGTAAGATATGGAGGCGATCTGCCACGGAACGTTGTTACAACAACAACAACAACAACAACAGCAACAACAGCGTTGTTTGAACGTTTAAGCAACGTTGGATAAATGTTGTGTGTCTGGTGAGACGAGTTGGATGCTAAGCTGCACGCATCCTCTTTTGAAAAGTTTATTGTTACCTTACACAGAACTCTTTAGAGGGTGCTAGGAGGGACTGACCGGCGGCCTACTTAGTTAAATAACATTCTATTAAATTGCCGAATACTTTGCAGGGAGATATCCAGTACCATTTGTATTTTAAAGACCCGATTGGCAATCAAACTAAAAAACCCTGAGCATCGCTATCGAGTATACTTTCCCGTTGGACTCGTAAGGAAAAGCAGGTTTGACTATTCTGATTCACGATTTATATATGAGGTTCGAGGAGGATCACAGCCCTACAAAGAACGAATATTTGCTAAACTTTCAAGATTTTACCCTATTTTTAAGCTATATTCTCCCAATAACATAAGAATTCGTAAAAAAGACCTTATCTATCGCTCTCAAATACCCATCAATATTTTACTGACTAGACTAGTCAACAGAAGCACTGGATAAGTCAAGAGAAGAATATCATATACATTGTGCCAAATATTATAATTTATACATCCTATGAAATAAAAAGCTCTCCGCAATATCTTATTTCCAAAAAATTAAAAAAAACTATATGAGGCACATTAGACGAAGAACATCAATTTGCCAAATTATAAAAATGTTGTACTAAATAGGAACCCTGCTTCACTACAGACCTTAGTTATAGTGTTTCCTCGAGTCTGATTTCTTTCTTTAGCACGCTCAAAAGACCACTGTAGGCTGGAAAGCATAAATAAATCATTTAGTCATATGCAAGGTTTGCATTTTTTACCTCGATTTTGAAGGCCGTTCTTTTCCCTAACTATTTTGTATGTTTGTAAATAAGTCTTTGTGCCAGCATGATGATTTCCTTCCTCATTTTTTCATTCTTTTTTTTGAAGATGTATTTTTCGAAACATTTCTTCAAAAAATCCTGAGCCTTTTGCTTAATAAATTCATCAGAAAATTTGTCATAATTTGTGGTAGTGCTTATGAATGTGCTGCCATCTTGCATATACTTAGTTGGATGTTCTGTTTGCTGACTCGCTGACTTTTTGGATGATTTATACATATTCCCCTCCATAGAATATTGAACCTTTGAATCCGACAGTTTCCGGTCGATCCAGATCGATATATCCTCTGACCTCTTATTGGTATCAGCATCAGACCACTTTGCATCTAAAAACATTTTATTTCGTCGAACATTTGTGGCAGAAATTTTACCAGTCAAACCCCTCTCCGAACTTTTTTGATCATTAAACGGAGATAAATAAGACCTAGGGTTCCCATAATTTTCATTGAGTAACTTTATCTGCAACCAGGCGTCAAGGTCATTCACTCTGATCTTACCATCATCATTTCTTTCAACAATGGAACGTTTTCCACCAAAACGAGTACCTCCAGGACAACACGTGACATATTCCAAACAACATAAACTACGCTTCAATCGTATATTTCCAGTTATTGCTTTACTACTGTCAGCTGCGGGGGGCTTTCTATGAGACCAGTTGACAAATTGACATTTACTGAACTCAACCTGCAGCAGTAATAGGCTCAGTGTTAAAATGATGAGGATTGCCGAATCGTTCATCTCCTTTTCTTCTTTTTATGATTTATTTTTATTCTAAAAACGAAGAATTAAGATAAATCATGAACAATATTGCTAAAACTGAGCTTGTTTGCATCTTTCAACTTGACAATTTGACATTGACAAAAATATAGCTAAAAAGGTTTATTATTTTGGTACAACTAATTGAACTTTGGATTTAAGTTGACTTTTAAAGCAACAATTTGGAAAAGAAAAAGTGAAGGGAAATAGGTACAATATTGTATTTAAACGGAAAAAACGAAAAACAAAAAATAACAATCTGGAATTTCTTTCCTCGTTGAAAGTTAGTTTATCGGTTTATCTCATCTTAAATTGTTCTCGTGTTCTTATTTCTTCTGTTGTCAAGTATAATACACCCCCAGGCAATGTATACTGGTGAGGACCCTTTTACGTCGTAAAAAATACTTGACCCTTGGGGCGGAGGGTGAAGACCCTTTTACGGCGTAAAAAACACTTGACCCCAGGGACGGAGGGTGAGGACCCTTTTCCGGCGTAAAAAACATTTAACCCCAGGGGCGGAGGGTGAGGACCCTTTTCCGGCGTAAAAAATACTTGACCCCTAGGGCCGAGGGTGTGTGTAAACTTCTCATAGAACGGTGGAGAGCAGAAGACTGTTTATCAATTATTTCAGAAAACAATATATCAATTGTTTCCTGTTGACGCCACAATTTTGTCATGGCGACTCGAAGATCAGTTAACAGCCACGTTTTTTTTAAATCAATTTCGGAAGTATTTCCTATCACAAGAAGGTGGTAAAAAACACTTAAAATGATTTTCGATTAGATTAGATATTTTGGGCGTTTTCTTGATAATGATTTACATAACATTTTCTGTTCCTGGATACCTATCCTGTAGACTAGACCACACACTTCATGGTGGTGGTACATTGATATATTTTTCGGACAAAATTTCGGACAAAATATTTCGTCGGGCGTATTTTTCGTCGGACAAAATTATTCGCCGTTCATAATTTTCGTCACTTCCAAAGAAAAGTCTTACAAGAAAAGCTCATGAGCCATTATGGGTCGAAGAAATGGTAAGGTTTGATAAATCAAAACCTATCTATATGTTTTATTTATCGCCCTCCTTGTTCAAAGGTAATTGAAATACGGAGAAGTTCACCCAGTAACTACAGGCCAATTTCAATCTTACCAATAACCATGAAAGTATTTGAAAAAGTTGTCCACCACCAAGTTCATTGACTCTTCGAATATACTCAGCCAATCCCAATCAGACTTCCGAAACAAATATTCAACTGACACTGCAGTCATATGTGTATCGGACTTTATTCTTGAGGAGCAAAGTAAAGGAAAATATGTAGGTGCTGTTGACCTAAAAAAAGCTTTCGATACAGTGGATCATAAAATCCTCCCCAAGATTCTGTTTTGTTATGGAATCAGAGAAACTTCTTTTATGTGGTTCCAATCTTACTTGTCTAATAGAGTCTAATGTACGCTCCTTGAAAGTACTACCTTGAGATATGATGGACGGTTCTTGGACCGCTCCTTTTCCTCCTAAACATAAACGACATAGAACAAAGCATTCGTCCTACTGTTTTCACCACCTTTATGCATATGATCATTGTTATTAGTGCTGACTGTCCAATGAGACTTAAAAAAAATCTATCAGATCAGCTCTCTGATGTTGGGTACTAGTTCAATCAGAACAAGTTAAATGTGAATACTGCTAAAACTGAGGTAATATACTTTGGACGAGCAAATAAGGTAAAGGAATTTAAGAATCTATTTCAAATCAAATTTGAAGGTGACACTCGAGACAGTAAGGACAAGGTAAAATATCTAGGTGTTATCTTTGATCAAAACCTTAACTGGGATGCAGAGTCTAAATAAGATCAAGAAAGTCTCGAACTGCCTTGACCAAGAAACCAAGAAAATGCTAGTAAATGCCCTTGTTATACCTCATATAACATATTGTTCAATATCTTGGAACACGATGTCTAAAGCAAATCACCACAAGTTTGTCTGATAGACAAAGTGACTAAACTAACACCAATAAATAAGACATGTGATCAAATTGTGGAGCACAACAAGACATTAATGATGTTCAAAGGAATGAATGACATTGCTCCAACGTCAATATGACGAGTTTTTAGCTTTATAATGGTTTAAAAATATCTTAACCTAAAACGTCAAAAATACATACATATACTTTAATATTCCACCTTACTTTGCGGAAAAATTATTGAAGGAACAAATTCCCTTGATGCCGATGTTTTGGCTAGATGGAAATCACTTTTGTTTCTTATCCCGAAAATTTTCACAAGCCTTCAATGATACTTGAAAAGTTAAGAGGGTAAACACTTAAACTAATTACTGTTTAGGTTGAGAGATTAGATACTCATAATACCTTTTGATGTTAGTTTTCGATTACTTTTATAGAAATAAGCTGCTGAGGAAAATATCTGTTATAATTCTTACAAAACCCTTGTTTTCTTCAGGGAAAGGTAACGTCTAAAAAGCTGTCTAGGAATGAATACACAAGCGGAGTTTTAGCATTACCCTAGGGTAGAATCAGAATTTGAGCCCTCCATCAGGTGAAATATCATAAATGATGCACAACGTTTAATTAAGTGCTCAACAAAACAATCAAACATGAAAGTTTAGTAATTTGAAGCTCTCTCAAGGTCAAAATCACAAAACGAAATAGACATAAAAAATCCACGGAAATTGAACGAAATTATCTTAAATACCCTTTAAGGAGTAATGCTTAGAAATCGAAGATTCCTTTATGGTTTTTAAGCTCTAACAGTCGTGTTTCAGACACAAACAAATACTTTTTGATCAACATACCCACATCGCTCTTTACCCTCTTGTTAGTACTAAAATCTCTAAAAATCGCTTGAATAAAACAGACAAATTTTTGTCTCGATGTTTCGTTCTCCAAACTCGTTTAAGAGACCTTACTACGGAAAACTTGAGTGGTCTCAAATTGGCAGGTTCACAACTTCCAAACCAAATATCCAGTTCCTTTACTTTTAGAATGTATGAAAACAAGAGCCGCAATACGGATAAATATTTCCCAAGTAAAGGCTGCTGTTTTGTGACTCATTCCACAAAAAAAGAGACTTTAGTTCATTATTTACCAGAGATTTGGAAAAGAAGGACAGGAATTGAATTCATAGAAATGCTTTTGTCATATATTGAACTAATGAACTAATTAAGATTATGATTATGTCCATCAACGAGGTCAAACCAAAAAACGGATCCGAAAGAAAATAACAAGAATACTCTTTTCCTAACTTCCAAACTTTCCAAACAAATATGACCAACAACATTGGTAGAGGTATCGTAATCCTTGAACATAAATCAATAACACACACTGCTTTACAAATCCAAGACACCATCCTGTTCGAAGAAGCATTTCTACTAGAAATCAAACTAAACAATAAAGATCATTTATTTGTCTGTATGTATCGAAACCCAACAAAAACAAACTGATCTGATGACAACAATACGAAAATGAACCATCTTATAAACCAGCTTGCCTCCAACAAAAAATACACACATGTTTGTCTAGTCGGGGATTTTAACTATAAAAATATTGACTGGAAAAATGGTCATCGCTGCACCCCGAAACAAGCAGCGAGGAAAGATTTCTTTAAGAGACGCCTTCCTACACCCACATGTCCTCGAACCGACCAGAAGGCGTGGTTCTGATGAACCTTCTACTCTAGACTTCATTTTTACTGGAGAAGAAAATTAAATCTTGGAATTAGATTACATCGCTCCTCTAGGAAAAAGTGACCACAGCGTCTTGTCATTCGACTTTTATTGCTACCTTGACATGAAAATGCCATCTAAAAAATTAGGCCTTGAAGAGAGATAACTCGAAGCAAGTGGCAAGAGACAATCATCCAGAATGCTGGTCTGAATGGCTTGGATACCAACCGGACCATCGTAAAAGAAATGTTACTAGACCTGCGTGATAAATATGTTCAAAAAATGACAGATTCCAAATGGAAAAGTGATGGTAACTTTCCGATTTCAGACAAAGACAAAGACCGCCTTCATAGAAAGTAGATTAAAGCTCTAAATAGTGAGAATGAAACGTCGGAACGTCAACGATATGTCAGAGTCAGGACTAAAGTGGCAAGAGAAATTAGACAAAAGAAGAGAGAATACGAAGGGAACATTTGCGAAGATTCTAAAAGGACAACCCGAAAAGGTTTTGGCAGCATATTCGATCAAATCTCAAAACAAAATCAAGGATACATCCATTGTTGAAATCACTCAAAGACAAGAGTTCCATAAAATTCGAAGATATCGATAAAGCTCAAATATTACAAGACCAATTTTGTAGCGTGTTCACTATAGAGCCTGAAAATAAAATATTCCAGATTTTACTTCAAGAACTGAGGAACAAGTAGAAATGCAAATTACACCTGTCGTGGTGAGAAAGGAGATTATCTCCCTGAACGTGAGCAAGTCAATTGGGCCCGAAGAAATCAGCCCGAGGCTACTGAGAGAATTGGTTGACCACATGACCGTCCATGAACCAGTCTCTAAGGGAAAGTTATCTACCTGACGACTGGGAAATGGCAATATTATCATCAATCTACAAGAACAAAGTAGCCAAGAACCTTGCAGAAAATTACCGCCCCATTAGTTTAACATCGATTATAAGCAGAGTGCAGAGTCGATTATATGTATGAATGGCGTCGATTGGGATGGGTTTTTTGAGGGATTGGATATAAATGGGCGGGTCTCCGTCCTGACTGAAACTATA
>JAUJPO010053471.1:0-14720 GCA_032270745.1 Tiaropsis multicirrata
GATGGTCATCTGGATACCTATGATATGATTTTTTAAAGATACGCACATTCATCAGAAAGACAAAGGTTCTCTTTCCCAGGTATAATGGGTCTAATAATTCGCCTATTAATTGAGCTGTGCTCATTCATCCATTCGTTCGTTTATCATTCTTATGGCGTTAAGGGTTAATTTCATTTTATAACCAGGTAGGTCCATAAAAGTATCACTTGTTTTGCATGGAAAGGACTAAGTATTTACTCATGCGCCAGCAGTACAAATTTGTTGTTTATTAAGGATAAATTTTGACATATTTCTTTTAACTTTGTGGGAAACATTTCCATTACATCAAATCAACCATTTTACTTTTGTTATTCTTTTATTTTAAACAAGGATGTTTAAAGATATTTTAAACAAGGATGTTTAAAGATAAACTGCGAAGATAAACTAGATATTGTAATCCAACTATTCCTATGAGAACCTGGTAACACCATGTGTTGAAATGAATTGTTTTCTCTACTAAAAAACTCGTGTGAAATTATTTTTCTATTGAGGCCTATATTTAAGAGAATACTATTTTTTGGTTAGGTACACAGTTGGGCGTTGCAATCATTAAAAGATATCCCAGTCATCAAAAGTGATCGAATCCATAAGTATTTTGGAATTGTCAATTCCATTTTGAATCTTATACATTACCAAAACGATTATCACCCTTCACAACATGATTTGGATTCAGTTTACCAAGGAATCTTTCCTGATAGAATACCAGATGTTTTATTTTCGAAGAACAATAAGATACTACTGAAATCTTATACACAGATACTGAAATTGCTTCCAAACAGACTGGTTAAAAAGACGCTATCCAGTGCATCAAATAGGGATTTTCTTTCAAAATTGATATCTTATATGCAAGGTAAGCAAAACGTTACTAGGTGGATTTAGACTGAGAAGTGTCACACCTGCCTTCAGGATGTTATAATCCTGTCTAAATAGCTAGAATTTAATTAGAATTGAAGTGAATTTCAGATGGAAGATCTGACAATTTCAGCAGGTTAAGAATTGAAATCCAAGGGGATACACAAATGTTAGAAATCAAAAGGAGTCCATGTAAAAAGTGGTTTGGATATCCAAGGGAGTACCTCTTACAAGCTTTGGATACTCCTCAACATGAGTTATCAATACTTTCTGGAAAAGCCCATTTTTCTCGACTTTATACAGACATACCTTAAAAAATTCAAACTCTCTAGTTGTGATAAATTAACATCTTTTCTTACACTGAAACCTGGAGAAAGAAAAAAACGTTTTAAACGGCTTTTTGATAAAGTCAAAACAACAATTTTGTTTTACAGAATCACAAGAACTATTCTCTCATGGAATAAATCTTCTAAGCTTGGTGCTGGAGAAATTGGACTCGAGTTTCTGGTTAATATCAAACATAGTCAATGTACCAACAGACCTCTTCACAATGATCAAGTCAAACAACTGGTACAAATCTTCTGTGAGATGTGCAGGGTCAAAGACATTCAAAGAGAGCTTCGTAAGCGAAGCGGATGAAGTGATCACTCAGTTTACAGAAATGGAAGGAATTGGAACTGTTTTTAATGATGTAATCAAACAATCATCACAACCATACATATTTCAATGGCTAATACCGTTGATTAAAACCCTATCAGAGTTTGAAAACTATTTTTCAGCAATGGTCAAAGCAGTGACTGATTTTCTCCTTCAATCAATTGGTAAAAGATATTTCTCTTGTTTTGTCTTCCTAAAACAGTCACACTTTGGGATGGGGCTATTTTTATATTAGGTGGGTGTTGGAGTAGCTGAGTTTTTATGTAATAAAAATCAAACCCTTAGCTTAGCCTTACATTCAAGTTTCCATGTCTTAACTACTGCTCAAAATCGTGACATACAATTGTCAATTAGTCCTGATAACCTGTTAAATTCACAATTTCCTTTGAAACCTAGTTTTGGCTTTCGGAAACTGAAATTAGAATGATGGGGAAATTTTATGCAATAAAACCTGTTAAAATTATATTCCTTACACTCGAATATAATAACTTTCATGATTTACATATTTAGACGACTCGAAAAAAACAAGCGACCTTTACATTCATGCCCTTTGTTGTTTGATGTACGCTATTCAATATTTATCGAATATCGAACGACTTGATTTACTCAATGAAAAGGCTTGCGATATCACTGTTCAAATTATTGCTGCTGTCACTCCTCCTATGAGACACTCAAAGATTTTTAAAAAACTGGTAAGTGAACACCAATTTCAATCTAATAACAAAATAATTTTCAAACATCTGTGTAGAAAAGTGGGTCAAAGTTTAGTCATTTGGTATTTTTATAATTGTACAGGGGGTGAAATTGGGTCATGTCTGAGAGTGATTTGTGATATCCGGGGATGATTTTCAAGGGGTCGAAACGATGCTTGTACAGAAAAAAACTACTGTCTGTGATGATAGCTATCCCCTGCGTACTTAACTAACTAAAAGACAGCCCAGTGCAGTATTATCGGACCTTTCATTCTTCCCTAATACCGTAGTGCGGAAGAACACTCAGCAGAATATTGTGCACAATACTAGTTGTACGCATTTTTATTTTGTAGAATAAAACAACAAAAGCTCTTATCGACCAACATATTTTGGACATGGTTGTCCAGAAAAAAAAAGGAACAAACCATCTAACTTTTGATATTGAATGGAAGAAAGTTATCGCTGGTGATTCAACCTTTGACAAGGAAGTGGTCAAAAAATATCTTGGTTTTCTCTTCATGGTTTGTTTTACATTTTTTTAATTTTTTTTAAGGATTGTTTTATGAGTTACTATTTTACGGCCCTTCAAAGTGAAATAAACAAAAAGCTTTAAAATGAGCTAACAATGCATTAGCAATATATATGTCAAAATTTCTAGAGGAGGTATCAACCCCTATCAAAACAACACTCCCTCTTTTGCCCAATCCCCTTTTCAAAATTCCTCAACTCCTTTCTTGTTTGCCAACCCCCTTATTTCCAAGAAATTTTAGCCCCCTCCGGTACCTACGTCATCAATATTTTGAAATTTTGAATGACAATATATTATCTCCATAGAAAAAGATGGTCGTGAAAACTGAAGAGCAGATAGATAGCAAGAAAAACGTGGAAAAACAAATCAAGAAAATGCAAAAAGGGTCTGGTAAGTAGTTTAAAACTGACTTTCTATAGAATTTAAATAAACTCAAATGACAAGTGAGAAAGAACCCCCCTGAATGATCATATTGGGGATGAAAATATATATTATTTCTCAACTTCAGTTGAGCTACAATCTGACAATGTCTGTCTGTCTGTCTGTCCCTAAAACTTTGGGGCAGCCTGGAGGGCTCAAAATTTGTCCAATTTGTCTGAAATTTTGTACACTTGTTCCTTGGACAAATCCTTCGGGGTGTTTTTTAATTTTTTTAAAATCTTTATTTTTGAGGCTGGGGACGAGTTTTTCTTCAAAACGAGGCTGAATTTTTTGGGCAGCCTGGAGAGCTCAAAACTTGTCGAATTTGTCTGAAATTTTGTACACTTGTTCCTTGGACAAATTCCTCGGGGTGTTTTTTTCATTTTATAAAAATCCTTATTTTTGGGGCCTGGGGACGAGTTTTTCGCCAAAACGAGGCTAAAACTTTGCACACTTGTTCCTTTGGTGAATATCTGATTTTTTTTTCTCCTTTTTTTTTCTTTTGATTTTAAAGGCCTGGGGACGAGTTTTTCGTCAAAACGAGACTAAACTTTGGAGCAGCTTGGAAATCTAAAAGATTGTCAGATTTGGCTGAAATTTGGCACCCTTGTTCCTTTGGCAAATATCTGGGGACCGCTCTTTTATTTTTCGAAAATTATCATTTTTTGGGCCTGGGGACGAGTTTTAGCCCAAACGAGGCTAAAACCCTTTAAGGAGTGCTAAAATTTTCCCCAAGCAATGAAATTTACAATTGGGCCTACGAATGATTTGAAAGATACTGAAGTTGAGCCAGTGCGGTTAGCACGTTCGACAGTATTCATATTCAGCGTGTATTTATCCTCCACCCTGCTATACACAACAGGGTCGTAATTGTCTATTCTTTAAACAAGTATGTATTACATATATACAGAATAGTGAAAATCAATATTTCTATCATTTCAACAAGCCACAATGTTGACCTACTACCATACGCATCCTCTTTCGTCTCGCTCAAGTAAAAACAAATTATCTGATAAGATCTCAACAGGATTATCTATGTTTTCTTCTTGAAGAACCTTTTCATAATGGTAGCATATCGTTTGGCAACTCGTTCAGTTGGCAATGTTAACAACCGCTGACTCCACTTATCGAGGGCCCGAATCTTACGCGGAGTTTTTTCATAGTTTAATTGTTTTTTTAATACAAAATTATGTCTTGGTATGGCAGCGGTGACTTCAGATGAATGTTCTCTCGCATAACTCTTGAAGCGTTCCAAGATAGTCTTTTTAGCGTCAGCCACTTGGCTTTTCTTTTTCAGGTCAATGTGTTCCGATTTTAATAAATGACTTGCTTTGTTTAACCAGTTGGTCAACGCGCTTATCCTTTCCAACGTATTTGATGTCCCTGATTTTTTTTCGGCTGATTCGTCAGTCGGGCTTCCTCCTCCGTTTCCGGCTTCTTTCGGCTCGACCGACATGTTTCCAGTCTCGTCTTTTTTATCGGTGGCCAGCTTATCAGCTTGGTGTAGCATGTCTTTGGCTGCTTCGTTTTCAATGGCCAGTTGCGTCTGTTGGTCACGATCAATTGGGTTATCCGTTTTCTTTCTTGTTTCTTCAATGATCTTGTTGGCTTGGTCTATATCGTGTATATTTTCATTATTTTTCCCTTTGTCTTCAATATCACTCTTCGAAGATTTCTCGTCTTTTTCTTTTTTGAGTTCTTTTTCTTTTTCTTCTTTTTCATTTTTCTCCTTTTCGGCCTTGTCTTTTTGTTCTTTCTTCTCCTTCTCAGCTTTCTCGTCCCCTTCTTTTTTCGCTTCATCCAATTTCTTTTTCGTTTTCTCTTCCAACTCCTTCTTCTCCTTCTCACATTGATCCTTCTCCTTCTCACAATCCACCTTCTCCTGTTGTGCTTTCTCCAGTTTTTCTTTAATCTCCTCATTCTTCTTCCGCTCCTCTTTCCAAATTTCATTCTTCTCTTTCTTCTCATCCATCAGCTTGTCATTCTTCAACTTCTCCTTTTTCAACTTCTCATCAACTTCTTTTCGTTCACTCTTCAACTTCACTTCTTGTTGATTCTTTTCCGTCTCCAGTTTGTCCTTTGCAGCCTTCTCTTCACGATATTGAGCATCCATTTTATTGCGTTCTTCATCCAGCGTTTCTTCAGCTTCCTTCTTTTGCTTATCTGCAGTCTCCTTATCCTTCTTCGTCCTCTCAACCTGCTCCTCTTGTATCTTCTTCTGCTTCTCAGTCTTTTCAGCTTCTTTTCTTTCCTGTTTGGCCTTATTATCACCCTTCTCGCTCTCTTTTTCCACCTTTTCTTGTGCGTTCTTCTTCTCTTGTTCCACCTTTTCTTCATTCTCCTTTTGCGCTTTCAATCGCCTCTCCTCTTCTTTCTTCTGGTATTCCTCCTTCTCCTTTCGTTGGGTATCCTTCTCTTCAACCCTCTGCTTTTCAAAATCTTCTTCCTTCTCCTGCATCTCTTCTTTCAGCTTATCCTTTTCTTTCTTTTCAGCTTTCAATTTCTTCTCTGCTTCCTTCTTCTCCTTCTTCAATTTTTCATTCTCTTGTTCTTTCTTTTTCAACTCTGCTTCTTTGTCCTTATCATCTAACTCTTTCTCCAGCTTCTTCTTGTCTTCGTTCTCGGTTTCACTCTTTGCATTTCCAGTCTCCACCTTTTCAGCTTTCAGCATGGCTTCTTCTTCCTCTTCCGGACCATCTTTTCCTATCTTCCCATATTCCACAGCTTCCTTGGCCATAGCACTCTGATCTTCTTTTTCAGCGTACAGTTTCGCTTCTTCGTCTTTTTCTTCTTTCTCTAAGTCTTGTTGCACCTGTTTAACCAATTCATCGCTATTCTTTACCGGCTCCTTCCTCTCATCTTCGACAATATCAATCAAGGTCTCATTACCACCATGGACGGTATCCATGCGTACATTGCTTAACTCGCGACCAGCTGCTGTGTTCTGGATTCGTCTCTCATCCGCTTCATCCTGTTGTATTCTACCTTCTTCTTGCTGCATCTCGGCGTAAGGTTCTTCAGTGACGGCGGCTGGGCGGTATCCACCACGCTGGCTATCAAGCGGCACCGTGTAGTGGTAGATCTGTCCCTTGGATGCAGCCGCCTCCTCCACCTTTCGGGAGCTATCCACTTCTTGTTCCGGCTTCTTCCAAGCTTCTTCTTCTCTCATCGGCTCGCCATCGCTAACAATCTCCTCTCTTGTCTCTGATGTCGGTTCTCTTTCAAAAGGGGATGATACTGGTTCCAGTAAATGTTTATTTCCAACCTGTCTGTAACCTGAGGGTTTTTTCACAGCTTCCGTGGAAAATCCCCTTTGTTCGGTAAATTGTCTTCCAGTTTGGACCTCCTCGTCAACGGCGAAAGTTTGCATTTCTCTATCATCAGCTCTGTTCAACGATTGGTGGAATCCTTTATATTCCTTATCTTCATTCAATTTCTTGCCGCCGTCGTCTGTCACCAAGCTTTCACGTGTGTTTGCTTTCCCTTCTTCCTGCGTCGTCGAAGTCACTTTGAAACCTTTTGGATCTGGTTTTCTTTGGGTAGCAAACCCCTTATCTGAAGTATTGTCTTCTTCAACTTCAATGCTTTTATTTTGTTCGTCAGCTTTCGCATATAAATTGATATTATCAACAGAGCCTTCAGCTTCAGCAGTATCATCAATCGACGCATGTTGTTTCTCACTCTTGGTCTGTTCTACATTTTCTTTTACATTCATTGATTGCGATTCTTCACGATCATCTGTTTCAGGTGATTTGAACCCTTTACCTGCTGACATTACAAATGCTTTCCCATCTGCATCTTCTTGTGATTCCGCTCCATTTTCCTCCTCCTTGTGTTTCTCAGACTTTTTCACCGATGTAGCCTCGCTGTGAGCAGATGTCTTCGATTTGCCATCCGTGACAAAATTTCCACTCTCGGGAGCCTCGTGGTGCTCATTTTCTGCATGACTGGATTCTTTGTTGCCAGGCACCACGAATCCTCTTTGATCGCCATGTTTCTCATTAGATTGTACAGCATCTTCGACAGGTGTATTTGTCTCACTGTCGGAAGAAGTCTCATCTGCCGAAGCCGCCTCAGTAGCATCTGGACTTGTGCTTTTTTTATCTGTAGAGGAGGAAAATTCTTTTCCAGAGCTGCCATCATCACCAATCTTTGAGAATCCTTTCTTGGATCCTTTATCGGAAGCAACAGAAGAATCATCTTTAGCTGTCTTTGCATTTTTAGAAAATTCGTTCCCAGTAGAATCAACACTATCACCAGGTTGCGAAAAACCTTTCTTTGATCCAGCGCTGTCAGTGGTAGTGATGGTTTCGGCGTTGGTTGACTTTTCTTCAGGTTGGTTGTTTTTCCCATTAGTTCCTTCGTAGGGTTCTGAATCTGTAGCTTCACATTCTTCGCATTTATCTTCCGTCTCTTTGTTTCCAAACTGTGGGGCACCAAAACCTTTTTCTTTGTTCTGATTGGTCGATTCTGAGTTTCCATCATTTTGGTTGGTCGAAGACGACGATGTAGTTTCGTCACCATTCTCCTCGTCGTTGATCTTTTCAGACGATCGCTGCTGGCCTGGGAATGTGTCATCAGATGTCTCTGATCCAGATGACGACGACTTGTTTGCTGGCATGGAGAAACCTTTGTGTGGTGACGCTTTGATTGTAGTTGTTTCTTTATCATTTTCGATGGTGTCCCCTTCAACACCTTGTGTTTGACTGTGTTTCTTTGATACCTCTACAGACTTGTTTTCCTCAGCAGTGGATTTTTCTTTTTCTTTGTTAGGCACGATGAACCATTTACTGTCTGCCGTCACCGTTTTGTTACTCGATTTCGTGACATTGGATTTATGTTCGCTCAAAGTGAATTCCTTTTCGACACCAAAATTATCTTCGCTTGTCTCTTTGACTTTTGAACTAGTAGACTCTTTGTTGGTTAAGATCCCCTTGTAGACGTTTTCCTCTTCAAAGTGGCGATCATTTTCGATATCCGAGAAACTTTGCACTTCGCCTTGTTCAGCTGTCACGTGACTGACTTGTGCGGTGGGCTTGCTGGTGTCTGATTTTTGTTCATCTGTTTTATTTTGAGTCGTCGACTTTGATGAAGTTTTCGAGTCTTCTGATTTTTGTTCACTTGGTTCTTCTTCTACGGGAATCTTTTGTTCAGTTTCCATACTTTCTTCCTCCTTCGACTCCTTTGATTGGCTAGCCTCTTCTTCCTCTTTAGCCATAGTCTCATTTGTGAATTCCTTAATTCCGTTGGAGGTGTCTGTATCATTGAGCGTAAACTCTTTGATATCATTGTTGTTTGAATGATTGATGCTGAGAATGTTGTTTTTGGTGTTTGCCGCCTCCTCTTTTGGTTCATCAGGATGCATGTTGTTCTCTTCTTCAGTGATGTGTTGCACCTCTGTTTGATCGCGTTGCTCAGTCTCTTGAATCAAATCTTGATGCTGCTGTAGTTGTTGTTGTTGCTGATGTTGTTGTTGAAGTTGTGTTGATTCTGTTTGTCCAATCAACTCTTGTGGTGCAAATTGTGACATAGACGACTCTGTGGGTGATGTAAAGCTTTGTTGTGTAACTAGATCTTTTTGTTGAAGGTTGCTGTCAGTAGATGCATCTGTAGGTTCTACATCTTTTTGTTGAATGCTTGATTCCGTGGGACTCGAACCAACAAGACCTTGTTGTGCAACAAGTTTATCTTGTTCTGGGAGTGTCGTGTCGACTTGCTGCCTTTCCTCGTCTTCAGTCGGTGCTTCATTCGGCAAAACATTTTCAACGGGTTGAGATGTTGAAGCAACAAGTTCAGTTTGTTGGGGAGATGAAGTATCAACACCATTTTTCAATTTGTCGCTTATGGCTTGTAATTCTTTAGCTTCTTGTGCGTGGATCTTTGCCAGAGCCGACTGGCCATATGCAATGTCTTGTTCTGAGGATTGTGATACTATTTTCGACAGTTGATTGGATAGTGGTTGATCTACACCAACTTTGATCGGTAGATCTACACCAACTTTGATTGGTTGATCTACCCCATCTTTGATGGGTTGATTTACCAGTTGTGGCTGTGGATTTGCATCAGCGATGACTGGTCCTGTGGGAAGATTTTTGACAGGTTCACCAGTTGAAACAGCTAGAGACTGCTCGTCAATCACTTGATTTTCTTCGTCTGGTAGTTGAGCAAGGCTCGGCTTTCCTTGGTTTTCATTGATCTCAATAGGCTTCACAACCGGCAGCTGTTGAGAAGGAGGTTGATTTTTTTCTGACTTTTCAAGACTTGCCGACATCAAAGATCCATCTCCAAGCTTCAATGTTATCTTCTTTGGTTCTTCTGGCGCTTTGTTTTCATCATCAACAGTCATGGATACTTTTCCTGTTGGTTCTTTATTGTTTTTTCCAGGCTTCAATTTCATCACATCCACAGTTTTCTGATTGTCAGCTTCCTTCAAAGTGACCTCTTTGACCATTTGTTGGAGTTTCGTGTCTTCTTCTTTCGGTTTATCCTGTTTACTACCAGGTGCTTTGGCAGCATTGCTGTCATCGCTGGCCTTCAAAGGTGCTGCCACAACGTCTTGTGGATCTGATTCATTTCTAAATCCTTTCATCTTTAGCCTAGCTGTTGTCTTCTCCTCTTTACTCGTGACCGGCGATGCATCAGCGGCTGCCAACTTCTTATCCAGAATCTCTTTGGCTCGTTTTGCTTCGGCCACTAACTGAGCCTCCCTGGCCGCTAGCTCTGTTTCTTCATCAGCAAAAGCTGTTTCTTGGACATGCAGTTCCTTTGTTTCATCATTATCTGCTGAAGATAAAGGTGTTTTGGCTTTAGAATCACCATTTTCGTCCAGGTCGTCTAAGTTGTATTGTTCTTCATCTATTGGATTTGATCCATCTTTCTTTTGTCCAGCTGTCTTGTGAATCTTCTCGTCTCGATTGGCAGGCGTTCTCGCTTTGTGTTTTCCCTTTTTACGAACTGATTTAGGCCTCTCTTTCGTTGAATCTTTATCCTTATCGCTCTTCATTTCGTTAACATTTGGCGCTTGTTCGCTGACACTCAGTTCTTCTTTCGGCTGATCATCCTTCCCGGTAGTCGGCGTTTTTGAGCCGGAAGACTTTCTTGTCGGATTGAAAGCACTCATACTGGAACTCGGCCGTGGATTACCTAAGACCACAGCTACGGTAGGTTTTAATTGGAAGTCACCTTCGTCTGCGTCTATCTTTGAGTTGTGTTCGATTTCCATCGCCTCTTCGCCTGTCGTGGCGACTGTGAATCGAGGACTTGGGTACACGATTTTCTTCTTTCTCAATTTCCTCGGTCGAAGCCCACTGAATGTCTTCATCTTTTGCGATTTTTGAATTTGCGTTGGCAAGTTTATGTTTATGGTTTTGAGTAGCGGATCCACTAACGGTGTTAAACTTGGCAAATGCGGCGCTGCTAACACTTGGTTTTGATGCTGCGGTAAAGCGGCGGGTGACGCCATCGGTTGTGCGTATGGTTGTATGCGTGGACTTTGTTGTATTTCCTGCTCCATCGGTGCAGCTTGGTAAACTTCCTGTTTTTGATGTTTTCGTAATTGTTCTTTGTACTTGTGATATTGGAGGTATAAAGGGCTTTCCATTAGTTTTTCTAGCTTGACTTCCTCTTTAACCTCTTTATTCGTGTCTCGTTGAAACGAATTTTGCTTTCTGTTAAACGAGTATTGATTGGTTGGTTGCTCGTATGTCTTCGTTTCACCGCGTGCTCCTGTTTCGAACATTGGAGAAATCGGACCTTGTTCTCGGGATAAAAACCGAGAATCGTCGCCACCTCCTCGGAAACGAGAATCATCGGCAAATCCACGGTCGTATGTGTTACCGAGAGTTGACGGCTGATCGACCAAGAGGCTTCGGTAGTGCGGAGTCTCTTCGATGGAATCGTTTGGGTTGTCAAATAAATACACATGGTTTTCCAAATCGGCTCTGGCGACACTGAGTAACAGTGTGGTTACCACCAGAAGAATGGGAGTTATAACGTGGTGTGAAACCATCCTGTGAAGTAAACAAAGGGGGAAACATGAGACGTTTTTGAGGTACAAATCTCCTGTTGTATGAGAAAAAAGTACCCCTGCCTATTGAACAGAAAGTCTTTCTTTTTTCGCATTGAAATGCTACACTTTTTATCATAAATATAGAAGTTAACAACTTTTAGCCAATCAAAGTCCTTTCTCAGGGTAACAAAAGCTTGGTTGTGAATTCAATAATGAAAGATTCCAAGATATACACATCCCCTCTTAGAATATACACTCCACTATTTAGTCCAACAAGGGGGAAAAACTGAAACAGCCCGTGCTAGGACCCCCCCCCCCTCTTCCTTCACGAGGCTACAGGTTAGCCCCTTACTATTAGCCTTGAAAGAGACATATTGGTGGCGAATTGTGCACCAACACAGCCACCCCCCTCCCCCCCCCCCCCTTAACTTTCAACTTGAGACAGGAGTGTGAATCAATCAGCCCGTTCCCCGGAAGAGTGTCACTGGATTTACAAATCTATTGTACAAGTTTTTTTTATTATAAACGATGGTAAGATTTCTTAGAGAAATTACTTCAAATTCAGCTAAAAAAGCTTCTAATTAGGAACATTATTTAAGAACAATTTAAGGCTAGATTGCAGAAAAGTTAAAAACATTCAAAGGTTTTCTCGGGTCATATTGTTCTTAAAAAACCGTATATGCGAGTAGAGGGGAAGATGGCTAACATTCTATCCTAAAGAAGAGCCTTATACTTCTTCTTTTTCTACGCAGAAGTCACGGAATGTTATTTTCAAAACACCGTCGTTTCAACGTCAGTACGTTATATGGACGTTGAAACAATGGTAGAATAACGTTGTATAATACAAAATGCTTTAACTGCGCATGCACCACATGCAGAATAGATAAATTTTCGATCAACCTACCTTTTGCAAAAAAAGTATGAAAAGATTTGTTTTCAAATGATCAAAACCATCAATAATAAGTCTATATCAAAAAGGTCAATAGAAATCAATATCACTTCTCTCCCTTATATATGTGTAAAATCAAATTTCGATTTTTTACTTTCATCGTAATTTCTTTTTACTCTAATCTTGATGCAACTCCCGTGTTTTGCTGATAATACCTCAGCTAGGAGGTTTACGAGCTCATCTTCTGCACTGGCGGTTTGTAATGCTCACCTGCTCACAAATGAATAAGTTTTCTGTTTAACATTCATTTTGCATTGTTTGTTGAAACACAGCTATATACTGTGTTTTACTCTCTTTTCCTTTTATACCATATCTTACCTAAAACTCAGACAAAAACTCTCCATTCTTAAATTTCCTTCTTGGCATTCTAAACTTAGCGTTTTTTTTAGTTTTTTTATTGTATTTAATAAAATGTCCAATCAATTTTTCGTTGTTATGCAACAAAACATTTCAAATTTAGGCCAACCCTAAAAAAATCTTCGTTTCCGCGTTACCGGGTGACGAAAAAACAACTCATGCGGGAGGCCGGAAACATTTCTTCTAGGATGTGATGGTGTGTTTAAGTCCAAAAACTATAATTTTTTTGTTAAAGATGTTTGTTTGTTTGCTTTTTCAAAATTTCAGAAATTTACACACCCATTCTAAAGTTCATTATTTTTTTGCGGCCGGGTGACCAAATGGGGGTTTGAAATTACCGAAATACCGAAAGATTTTGGCCAAATTTCTGAAATTCCGAAAAAAAATTTCCCTTTATCAGAAACCGAAGGACGAAACAAGTACTCCAAATTTGTTTGTATTACATGAGTTGAACGTTTAACTGCACTGCACACAAAACCATGTCTATTTTTGTAATACTGAAATCCTGCACCCACCCAGGAAAACTTGGGTTTCCTTATATTTTGATGCCCCCTTGAAAAGACCCTGGCTGGGGAGGCAGTACTGTAAAACCTTAAAAATACATTCGTCAAACTTTCGTTGTCAAAACTTTTCAGAGATCAGGGGGGTCAGGATCCAGTTACCAGACTCTTTTTCTTTTCTTTTCTTTTTTACTCCTCCCGAGAGAGAGAGTGACGATGCTGAAAAAAATGACAGTTCATTTTTTGATTATTTTTGCTCTTAGAAATCAGAACCTTCTAGTAACAACAGCAAAAGCAGGAGTGGCAATAAAAACAATGGTTTTTTTGGAAACGAGGCTGAAGATGAAGAAGACGACGATGATGGACTTTTCGGTAAGACTGTTACTTTACTTTTTGATTCTTGTACTGCACAGAACCGTAGACCAAAGAAAATAGAAACAATTTCAAGATGTGTAGTTTTTGGGAATCCGGAATTTGTCATCTACTTTGGATGTTTTCGTTAAGAAGAATGACGCAATGCTAACTTCGCATAGTATCATGAAATTATACCTTTACTCCTCCAGATTCAAGCAACAAAAAGAAATCAGACACTAAACAATCAGACACTAAACAACAACAACAACAACAACAACAACAGAAGAAGAAAACGAATGTCATAAGTCTCTTTGATGATGACGAAGAAGAAGAAAACGCCGGTAACAATGACGATGAAGATATTTTTGCTGACCTCGCAAAAATCAAACATACCAGGTATCGTTGAAACACATTTAATTGTCTAACTTTTTATCTAAAGATTTTTTCAACAAAATGTTTGTTGGTGCTTAATGTTGGTGCTTAACTTATGTTTGTCGCGTTTTGACCGTTCGGGAATTGTGTTTTTATCTAAAAACATGACTAGTACCCATGTCATGAGCTGAATTATTCAGTTTATAAGTATAATTTTCAAAACAAAAGGATCTTTTTATTTCTTCAATTTTTTATACATACTGGAAATTTGTCTTGATTCCCATTTTTTTCTACAGTATTAATATAATTTGTATAATTTAAATTCTGCTTTGACTAACTTTTGCTACTTTCAATCACGGTCAAAAAGTCTTTAAACTTACAAATGTGCTCCTTCCTACGAGGTTGATGTAAATAAGGTTAGCTGTTGCTACCTCCATATGCAGACAGAGCACTTTCAAAAGCATTGAGTGGGGCTAAGAGGTCTGCGGAAAGTCTGCAACCTTGTGACCGTGATTGTTAGTGAAGGGGCAGTACACAAAATAGATCTCATCAATTTGTTCTTATTTTTCTTGTTTCTTTTTCACAGTAAAAAGTCAAGCGGCACAAGCAAGCAGGTTTGTTACATTTCTTTTTACAAAACTAACTAGGCTAACTCAGGATTCGTCTTCGTGTGTCTTGCATCGACATCTAGAATAAGAAAATTGCGTGATTGGCGTATGGGAGGTGAAACAAACGCCCAAGCTGTAGATAACTCTTTTTTGACTGCACTACATTTCTGTCTTTTAGTTTATATTCCATACGCTTCTATATATATTTGAAGAAATCATAGATTTCTGTCCAACTATCTTCAGGAGACTCAGGAGATTTTGGGTGGCAGAGCAGCATATGCGCATTAGTCCCTTATTGGGACTCAACAGCACTGCGTACTGCACCCTGGCTGGCAGATCGAATTTGCCAGCATCTCAGCACCAAACAATCGCTTGTGGTGCAG
>JAUJPO010053482.1:0-12210 GCA_032270745.1 Tiaropsis multicirrata
TTTTGGAAAACTATATAAAGGGTATGAAACCTAAAAGGATATGTTTTAGTACAATCATTATGGTAAAAAACACCATAGTTCACTCAGGCTGCTTAGCAAGTGGGAGAAAATAAGCCAAAAATAACCGCCGTGTTACGCCCTGAACGAAGGAAAAAAATTATATTAGCCTTCACATTTTTGTTTAGATATCATAAAAAAACATACTTGTATTCATCATAAACTTCATGCTTTGGTAGATTGACCGAGCTGTCACATTCTTCCAAACTATTACGAATCCATTGAAAAGCTTGTGTTTGCTCCCATTTTGAATTCAACAATGAAGCAGATTGCCTAAAAAAATGGTCAAAGTAACATAAAGGTAGCTTTTTGTGGGATCTTATTATCATTAGAGGTCAGCGTCAAAATAGCCTATATATCTTTCTTGCTATCGTTTTTTTCTGAAGCATTTTGACCCGAATAAAGTGAAACAAATTTTGTTTAATTTTTCCCGATTTGCCCACACCATTCAGTAAAGAATTGTGCGATTTGACCATTAATTAGAGAAAATGACTTAAAAAAGCATAATTCCAGGACAACTTATGGCGAGCCCTTGAAATTTGGCACGATTTAATTGTTGGTATATGAAATTTTAAAAAAATACAAAACTTTTAATGCAGATGTCAAGACTTTTATGAGCAAAAAAACATATTTTGAGGGAATTTTTTCACTTATTGTAGATACATGTGGCAATTTACAAAACATTTTGTAAATTTCATATGTCAATTACTTCAAAAGAAAGGTAAATGCTTCTGACCTCTATTAACATAGATTTAAATTGTGGGTCATTCCATCAAAATTGCTTCTGAAATATACAAACATGTCATATTCCTCAGAATTTGTTCAAGGGAGTAGAAATCAATGTAATTTAATATTGAAAAATGATGTCATGTTATAACCTGTTTCGAATTGTATCTAACTTACTGTTGTTCTTTCTGTGGAAGCTTCAGATAGAAGAAAAACTTTTCTGAATCAGATAATGCTTTCACCGATTCCTAAAACAATATTAAAAAAAGACGTCAACTGATAAGTCTCTCTAAATAAAAAAATAATAAATGACCAAATGTGAGGGCTTTTTTAGAAAATGGTTGCAACAGGTTTAGGAATATTTGCGTAATAGTTTGCTGTTAAATTGGTAAATATTTTTATCAAGCAAAATTTTCTTACCAAAATATTTTGTATCTTTGTTTGTTGCTCATCACTGAAATTAGAAAAAAATATTATAATAAGTCATCAAAGTGAAAGCTACAGCAGAGAGCCCTGTCACCCCTTGTCTAATTTTGTCACCCCTTTTTATTTGGCAGTCAACATTGTTTCAATATTTTCTGAAATTACACCCTAATTTCTGTATTTATCTTGCAATAAAATGTTCTGTTTTTGATAAAATAAGGGTGACAGAATTAGGGAGAGGGTGACAGTCGCCTATTGTATATTCATTTGTACTGATAAAGGTTTTTGCAGAAGATATTTTACTTTAGGGCACCACAGTAGTGTATTAAACATTTTTAGGTGAAAATGTCATTGGTGGATTTTTTTGGAAAGTTTGAAAGTATATATTTTCCTGGTGTAAATATAATTGTGTTTGTTAGATCGATCTTTTTTCACTCATACTAAATGAAATCAATCCATCATCATTATTGTTGCTCACGTCATCAAAAATTTAGAAAATAGAAAAAAATGGAGTTTATTATGTAAATCTTATTAGAAATCAAAAGATAATGATGATGTCATCAATAATCATGTACATAATTCAATATTTTGCTAATTTCTAAATTTTAGCTTGGATATTATTTTTGGGCACAAACTCAATTTTCAAAATTTTGTTAACTTTTGGTTGGTTCTTTTAAAAATAAATGCTTTTCTTTCTTTCTTTTTAGCATAAAATTTTGGAATCTTTTGAAAAATCTTTGAGTACTAAAATATTGCATGTTGGTTTAGTTTATGATCTTGGGTGTTAGGAGGGACTTGAAGAAATGAGTCAAAATTTTGAGGCAAATAAACAATTTCCTGTCATCTTTGAACATAACAAAGATCAGCCTAAAGAAGTTTTAATCAAAAGTAAATATGAGAGAATTTTTATTATATGGCATTGTCTATTATTTCAAAAACTAAAAATAAAAGGGATTATAATTCTTTTGTTTACATTTTAAGTAGCTGTTCAATGAATGAAGGTTACTTTTGAAGAGCAGCCAAGGAAATCATGAGATAAACACAGCAAAGAGACTTATTCATCTTTCATCAAAATAGATAACAAAAGAGCACGTTTTTTTGCTCAAATAGAGAAACATCTTTTTCTATTTAACAGTCATATTTTTTGCTCTCTACACCTGTGATTTGCTTTCTTAAAACTAGCTTATTTTTCATAGAATTTTTTCTTCCTTCTACTGTGCAATTGATCCCTTTTTTAAGATTTTAAAGTAAAATTGAACAAATTTTTTTGAACAAATTTTGGTCAAAAAAAATATGAAAAACTAAATAAAATTTCAATCTACCTTAACTGAACTTCTGATGCAGCCGAAGAAAGAACAGAGCCTTGACTTGAGGGTCTCATAACGTCTCCATCTTTAGAGTTTGGTATGATAATATTGTTGATAATATGCTGTTCGAAGGCATAATCGCTGCTTGAGCTGCTCAAAGAAGATTCATTGCTTGAGCATGAAAATTTCCTTGAGCACTGACTATTTTCGGTAGAAAAGCTGTTTCCATTGTCGTAAGAATTATCAAGAATTTCTTCTTTGATTGCAGGCATCTTGCATTATTTTAAACAATAATAATAATATGTTTCTATACAAAACGTTTTAAATTACAAGCATGTAACAACACCCAAAGCAACCTACAATGTTCAACTCCAAGAATCTTCACGTTCACGTTTCGAAAGTTTGTTATGATTTTGCTTCTACCATGTTAGAAAATCACATTTTCGATTTGAAAGGACTTTTTTACGCATGCGTACTACTTTTTGACGCTTTGATTGGCTGATTGAAAGAATCACTCAACAAACAAAAGGATCTGATTGGATAATAGTTTTGGATCGCATGACGTCATTAAAGCGGGAAGATTTTTAAAAACGTGTGTTTGTTTTGATTTCAATGAATTATTGTGATATAAACGAGATTGAAAGTGGTACCGTAAAAACTACTTTATGTACACGGTTTTCAGAGTTTTCTAGGCAGCAAATCTGTCCATAAAGTAAAACAGGATAGCTTAAGGTGACTTTAAAGAATGAATATATAACTTAAAATAAAAGTTTTTTAACATACAAAGCCAGATGCAAATCTGTGAAAAACTAATAATAGAATACGCGATTTGGAGAAACGGGACAATTATCAGTTCATTTTCGATAATTATCGCTCAAGGTGTCGTGACAAAGACTTAATTAGGTATCATTTCGCAAATTATAGAAAAATAACAATTTCAATCTCACCACTTCATTCATCTTCACAGTTAGAGTTTGGATAAAAACGTCTATAAATTATAGCCCCATAATTAATTAAGCTGTGAGCATAGATATATGCTGTGAGGGTGGGGTATGGTAACAAAGATACACAAGTATTTTCCATTGACATTGGTGTTACGCAAAGCACCCAATTTAATTCACATTTATTTTAAAAGAATTATAACAAATACAATCGTGTTCTAATAAATTCATTCTATAATAATTATATGATAATAAAATACATTGATAAGATAAATATAAACAATTATAAGTGAAATACTTAAACAACAAGAAAATAATAAATTATATATGAAATTTATTCTTTTATATAATGAACTTTCAAAATACTATCTAAAGTATATAAATTTATGATCCATTTTTCATCTCATAATTTGATAAAATCACGATGGGCGAATTTAAACCGTCAAATGAAATGAATAGAGTTTTATATACAGAAAGGAAGAAAGAAAAATCTAGCTAACCTTTGAAACACACATCCTTGCAAAAGAACTCCTCGAAAATTTTCTAGCAAAATCGCATGAATAAACAGAATGAAATAAAACATTTCAAACTTGTATCTTTGTGATTTTGACTGATATTGGTATTTTCTATGACCAAAACTTTTAAACAGTCTAGTTGAAGTTTCCCAGGCAACTAAAGTCTTAATGTTACTAATGTTAAAGACAATGACAAACCAACAAAATTCAACTCACTACTCTCGAGTCCCGAATAAACCAAGGGGAGGGAATAAACGTACAGAGGAGAAAAAATTGCTAAAATTAATAAACATATAGGAGGGAGTAAACGTACAGGATAAAATAAACGTACATGTTTTGATTTTGTTTTGGTTGAAAGCTTGACAAGCGCCTTCAATTTGCTTGATAAACATTCGATTGCATTACAAACGTTTGATTGTGAAACTATAAACATTTGAAAGTAGCTGTACGGGTTAGAAACTTAATTAAGGTTATAACTTGGCAAAACTTGCTATAATAAGGTTCCAAATTATTAAACGTACCTAATAAGGCAAATATAGGGGGGAATTTTAACATAAAAAATAAACGTACATGTTTATTAGGGACTCAAGAGTATGGACCATACATAGCCTGCATAATATACCAGCAAGACTTTTATAAATATTTCTCTTCAAAAAAATAAAGTTCCTATATAAATTTCATCATCATAATAAACAATATTAACAATTAATTCAAAGATTTACAAGAAAATTCGATTTTGCCCAATTTTTCTTTTCAATTTGAACATGAACCAGTAATTGAAAAATAATCCACTCCTATCCTAATACACGCATGTCGCGTTAAAAACGTTAAAAAGTCTTAATTTTGACGGTGCAGCGACTCGAGGGACAGGTTTCAAACTATGAACACATTATTTATCAATCCTTAAATTAACAGAAAAGAAAACTAGACTTGTTCCTTGGTCACTTTCTAAACAAAACGTTCCGCAGAGCCTTCAAGGAAATTGGGAAAATCAAAATATAAAATAACCTGCTAAAACACAAAAAATATCGTATTCAAAGTAAGAGAGAATGTATGTATGCGTGTCTTCAAATTACAGTAAACTTTATCTAGCACAGAGATCCGAGAAAAAATCGATCAAATGAAAAGCTGATGGCATAATAATAGATGTGAATTATGATTATGAAAAGGGTGTTAGCATGGTTTAAAAGTATTACGTAATCCTTGCTGCGGTAACATCCTAAAAAGCTGGATGTTTCCGTATAAAAGGTGACGTAATGGAATGGATCGCATGAATCTCTCAAAGCAAAAAACTGTATTTGAATAGGGTTCATCATATATACTGGTCTCCTCTGTCACCAAACAAGAAATAGCGCGCTCCTATATTTGGCCTTATCTGTTACTGTGGTTTTGGCGTGAGAGTGCAATCTTTTTCTTGAGTTATAAAAGACTTAGTAATCCGAGGAGATCAACCTTCGACTTCTAGCTCTTGGATGAGCTATCTAATATCAATAAGAAAAAACTAAGAATAATCTCAACAAGAGATAACCTAAGAACTATCCTCATTTCCACTATCACCTTTGAGCCGATGCGACCGTTTTGTTATTGACGTGTATTTTGGGTTTGTAGGTCCGTTTGTTACTGTCTTAAGCGGTTCGTCGGGCGCGCGCTGACGGAACAATACTCGAATGTCTGAATGTAGGTATATGTGTGATGATTTTGATGAAACAAAACTGTAAAAGAAAAAAAAAGGAATTTTTAAAATATTAAGCTAGCGAAATCACTTTGGACCAGAAAGTAAACCCTCTGGGAATCGATGAGGAGCCAAGAAAAAGAAGATTATTTGAAAATTAGTCGGATTCTTATGGCCCAAATTTCCACTTTCAAAATATATTTTACTGTGAAAATAACAAAGGGTTAATTTTCGTCAATGAAAAATGAAGAAATTTTGGGCAAGGTGACAAATATTCCCTGGCGATGTTTTTCTGCAATATTTTCTTTTCCACTAATCAGTGCACCAATACGTGCGAAAGATATGTCCTAAATATTCTGTACTAACTACTCTGAGGTGCTGAATAAACTGTTTATCCATTTTTGACAACAATTATAAAGTACCAAAGCAGTCCCTTATTTTCCTGTGAGTTTCTAGCCTATTTTTGCCCTATTTTAGTGTTTTCAACAGTTGAAATTCCAACCCTGTCGCCTATTTGTTCCCCCGTGTAACAAGAGATGCAAGGATAAAGTATCAGCTTAAAAACCTACAAAGGTTCCCGCAATCTTTCCATGAGAATTCCTTCTTCTTATTCTTACCTCAAATGAATCAAGTAATGCAACGTCGGTACATCGTTCTGTAAAAGTGAAAGTAATCTGGGTTACATAAACCTGGAGTTATAACATCCTACTTTGTACCAGAGTATATCTTACAGTATACCTTTTTATTAATGTCTGTTTTGCCGAAAATCTAGTCTCTGCAGAGAAGTAGTATGCGAGCGCACCTTTCTATTAGTTTTGAGATAAGCTAAGTAATTAGTTTTGTAAAATCTCAAACTAAAGACGAGAAGGCAAACATACACTATACAGCAAGGAACTTTAACATTCCCACGAAATGATACAGACAATTTCAAGTTCCACCCTGACCTACAGCAAGGTTACCTCACATAACGTTAACATGTGAATTGTGACCCATTTTCAATAATTTCAAAATTGAACATTAACATCTTAATCGCTGTAGACCACGCTCTTGGAACATGTTTGTTTGAATAAATCGTTAGAAAATTTTAACAAGCACTCAAAAATTTCTATATCAAAAGGTTATGGCGATTTGAAATTACTCAACATCACCGGATTACAATAGCCTGTATCATACTTAAAAAGGAAACGCAGCATGGTACAGGCTAGGGTTGCAGGATTACAAGATTGTAGTACACAAACGTCACACAATAAAGTGATTAGACGACGTCAAATAAATTTAATAAAATATTTGACGTCAGAAATTAAAAAAAGTATAAACAGAAAAACGTTCGAAAACTAACTTTAGGTAGGAACTAGTTTCTGAAGAGTGTAGAGGCTTTTTATAATCTCTCACTCATTTTATCGATATCATCGTTTTAATCGTGTATATCGAGTTGTAATTGGTAAAAATAATATTGATAAACAAAGGATCGAATCCCCTTTTACAATGCATTCAAACAAAATAGAAAACGAAGATCATTTTATCGCTCATCAAGGTAAGATAGAATATTTAAATACTCGTCAGATAAAAAATAATATAACGCAACGCTCGGACTATTAAGTCTGGGTCAAGGAGTAGTACAAATCTTTGATGGCTTTATGAAATAAATTTGATGATTTGCTTTTTGAGAAATGATATACCCCCATTCCCTAGAGAGAAAAAAAAATCTGTTTATTCACGGTTGTGGATCGTATTCGTTTTTAATGTTCCATCTATATTGTTTTGAACTTACAGGCGATCATCAACAACAAAAACAACGCCCAGCTTTGCAAACATTCGATTGCAAAGAAACTTGGGACGATCTTCACAAACAGTTGCATGATTGTGTTGAATACAAAGACTTTTTCCGCTTCAGTCAACATATTTATGAGAACAGAATCAATAACGATGTCAACTATCTGGATATTATGGAGGATCCAGAAGAAATTAGAAGCGGTTTCAGATATCTCCAGTCAAGGTATTTTTACTACAGCAAATGCCAAAAAGGTTGGCTAACTTTTCCGACCCATATAAGATTGCAGCATGTGTCAAATCTTTCTTCTTAAGAGTTGATATATTTTAAGCGGACAGCTTATAATCATCTACATATTGTTTATATTTTGGAGTAGCATTGAAATGAGCTTTGAGCATTCTATAGAATATTTCCACAAGGTCCTACTAATACTTTTCGAGACCATAAATTATTGTCCTGAGCTTGCGAAAGAACATACCAGGACAACTAAGAGCACTGCATTGCATTGGGTATTGAGATTGCTCAACACTTGCTATACCTTCGAAAAATACAGAATTTTCATAAGAAAACAAACTTAATTTATATTCTTTTTCTTTTCAAGGTACAACGAACTTCACCGTTATTGCACAGAGTTAGAAGCAGAAGTCGAAAGATCATCCCAAAATATCAAAAGATTAAAGAAATACGGTTTCAAACAAATGTCTTTGGTTGAGAGAAAGCTTTTGAGCAGCATGTTCAATATTCTTTCCGAATCGAAATATTTGCGTGACAACTTTAAAGATCATCAGTTTGTTTACATCGATAATTTGGTGTTAATTGATGAAAGGCTGGATGAAGTTGAAGATAGTGATGTTTTGAAGAAGATGTACACTTATCTCAAACAAAGGTACTACAGAAAGACGTTTTTCTGACAAATCTGTGGTGCGCGATAAGATAATCTGAAAAGTCGAACGTGATTTTCTAACCGATTAAAGGACATCACCATATGAGAAAATCAACCAAAAATTGATTTTAAGGCTTGAAACAATTCTATGACTGATGTAGGTTTAGGGGTCAAGGATAAACACCATAGGTTACCATAGGTTACCTTACAAAAAGTGGGACTGGGCTAAGACAATGTAATGTTAATCACTGTATCTACTATATAAGCAAGCAGTATATCATATTCTATCCATTTCATAGATTCGTCGAATTGCAAAAGTATTCATTGATACAAGAATCAAAGATTAAAGATTGTAAGCATCTGACGGATGAATTTTTTGCAGAATTCGAAGAAGATGAACAAGAAAACGAAGACAACATTGGTGAAGAAGGGCGAGTTGTTTACCCTCCTGAGCCACAAGATCAAGTCGTTTACCCTCCTGAGCCACAAGAGCTAGTCGCTTATTACTCCCCTGAGCCACAAGAACGAGTTGTTCACCCTCCTGAACAGAATAGTTCATCAGACCTGAAAAACCGAGTTTTTCACTCCCCTGAAGAAAAAAGACGAGTCGTTAACTCTCTTGAACTACAAGACCGAGTAGTCCACTCACGCAAACAACGAAACGGAGTTGCTCACTCACCTGTGCACTCCAATAAACCAAAAAGACGAGTTGCCCAATATTCACCAGATGTTCGAGCTGACTCCTCGTCACCGATGGAAGAAGTATTGATCCGAACAGTCATTTCTCCAAATTCTGAAAGTTCATCCTCAGAATCAGGAGATTACTATTACGAAAAAGACATCGAAGAAGACCAAACGTACTATGACAATCACCCTGTCGTTAAAAACCCAAGAAGGGCTGTCATGCCAGAACATGTTTCTCGAAAAGGATTACAACCAATCCCAACTCATGTCTATTCATCAAGTCGAGTTGTTCCGGAATCGAATGTCAAAATCTATCAAGAGAGAAAGAAATCATACAGTAATATTGGATCGACTGGTTATGGCAAATGTAAACCCAGACGAAGAGAATTCAACAAACCTACTATTTTACCACATGTCCAAAGTCGAGTTGCCAAGTGTCTCCCAAATGCTCCACAGCCTCAACAAAGCATGCATTCAGAATATGAGTTGGCAATCAAACGAACATCCATCAAAGGAATTGTTAAACCAAGCCTCTTAAACAAAGACATCTTACGTTTGCGTGATCCATCAGTTCGTGTACGTGGTGCACCAAAACAACAAGATGTTCGCCATGAGTTGAACAAAACTCCAATTTTACCATCTATTAGTTCTGCTCAAACTGGCGCTCCGCAAAACCAATTTCAAAGCCAAATTGCTCCACCACAAAGCCAATTTGCGGCTCACCAAGACCAAGCTGATTCTTGTGGCTCAATCTTACCAAGAATTCCACAACCACCAGCTCAGCCAAAGCAACAAAACTTCACTTCAAAAATCCCACGACTACCAAACATTCAACAACAACTACAAACTGTCCAAAGTCGTATTCCACAACCACCAAAAGGTGAACGCTTGAGAGCTGCAAAATTCATCCAACGAAGAATCACACGATTCCAATAAATCAATAAATTCAATACCAACAAAAAAAATAAAACAAAAAACATTAGAAAAAAAAAAAAAAAAAAAACCTTTGTAAATATTGCAAAAAAACTTAGGATCTTTTTCTTTCTCTTATAAATATATTATTTTCTTCTGTATAAAATAAACTTGTAGTTTTTGGTATAATTGTCAATATTTTTGTAGACTGGAGTCGTTTATGACGTAATTTTATTCGATACGGCAAAATTTACTAGATGGGGGTAGTTTGCATAACACATTATAATCAAATAGCCTTAAAGCCAAAACATTTTTGCTTACCTAGATGCTACACTACTAGTATATTTGTTTTTTCATTTGAATCAATTTGGTTCTGAAGTAACTCTTTTGAAACAAGGGAATCTTATTGAATCTTATAATATCGCCAAAAATAAGTTTTCCTGATAGTTTTTGTCCGAAAGCACTCGCCGTCTTTTGGTTGAAATTCCTTAGGCTTAGAAAAGATAACGTCGTCGAAAAAAAATGCCCTTAACCTTTAGCCACCGCTGTATTTTTTTTTAATTTTCATTTTTTTCTCACTTTTTTCATAAATTTTAAAATTTAAAGGCAGATTGTGGTCACAGTGATAAAATTCAGGCAATTCCTTTGGTACCAGCTGGTCTCAGCTTTCGAAAACAACAAGAGCATTTTGGCTGAACGGCTAGTGATTTTGAGCTATGGTTGTAAAAATGACGTCATTCGGTGTCTAAAGGTTAAGAATAGAACGATGGTTTTTGAAATTCTTTGAACTATTTCTTAAATTTTGTACAATTTTGAACTCCGTGTAAATTAGCTATTTTTCATCAAGGCAGCAAGGCAGGTGGTTCTAAGTATAAAATGATGGAAATATTTTGACGCCCTAATTTCCTAAATTACGATTGCAATTATTTTAGCGTTAAGATGAATAATAGGCCAATTACCGGACGCAAGGAAGCGAGCTGTTTAATCAACAAGTTATTTTGGTCAGCTTCCTTTTTAATTGGAATTCTTAATAGGATTGGGATGTTCATTTAATTATGCTAATGTCGTGTTTTTTATTTAATTATGCTAATGTCGTGTTTTTTATTTAATTATGCTAATGTCGTGTTTTATCTCTTTAAAACGTAAACAACATGGCGGATTTGTCGTCAAAAAATGGACACGAAAACAGACCCTCTACGTACTGAAAGGAATTTTGAAATTTCCGTAGAGTGGGTAAGGTACAGACTAGACTAGTAACTAGGCATTGAACACTGCACGCTACGCTATCAACAGGCTCACTACTTGGCTCTGAATACAACTCTGGTTTACCAAACCTCTCGCGCCGTTCCGTTTTCTTTATAACAATATTTTCCGCCCACGCCCACGCCCACGTGCATCACTTTAGAAGCACATTTATCGCGTTTTGTTACTTAGGAAAACCAGACGCTTGCTAAGATACAGACAAATACTAAACTAACAGTAAATAAAAACCTCCCCTGGCCAAGGAAGTATAATAATAATCAGTTTACAAATGAACGCGGAAGAGTTAAGTCACTGACCTTCGAATCAGCTGCCACAATTTTCTGCCGCAAAAAAGTTCGTGTGTAGTCAGGCATATCTTCGAAATTGTACACAACAACAAACACCTTAACAACCGTTTTATGCGGATTGAAAATGGTCTAAAATAAAATAAAGAGAAAATCTCCTGGAACGTCGTGCGCGTCCTTTAGACCCCGGGAATCTTTTTTTGAAGCTCTAAAGTCTCTACTAGAGTCCAGAAATCGTCAAAATCCAAAAAGATTTTGTTCTAATAGGGTCGTTTTTTTAATTTTTTCAACAATTTTTTCTCAAAAACTAGAGAAACTTTTCCTTCTAGTCTCTGACAGGGTCCAGAAATCAAATTAGCCAAACACTTTTCTCTGACAGGGTCCACTTTCCGACCTATACCTATACCTACGGGCGGATCGTCAAAGTCAGTGCACCCGATGAAGGCCAGGCTTGTTTAACTTTTTTAGAAACCTAAACCTAAAAATGTTCTAAATTTTTGGCAAAACTATGAATAAGCCAGATTATATTTACGAAATTTTGGCTATTTAAGCCCAAAAATGTTCCCTCGGAGCCTTTTTGCTTATAAAAATTGTACAAAACTAAAAACTAAAATATATATTGAGGTCGGTCGGGTTTTTCCCTTACAGAGTACAAAAGAAACTAGGGATAAGATAATGGTGTAGTAATTGTAGACAGGGATAAGATAATGGTGTAGTAATTGTAGACAGGGATAAGATAATGGTGTAGTAATTGTAGACAGGGATAAGATAA
>JAUJPO010053504.1:0-14719 GCA_032270745.1 Tiaropsis multicirrata
GATAAATTGACAAATAACACCAGATCAATTTGTAAATTTTGCATTTCAATATATGCAAGTTTTTAGCTCAAGTTACAGATAACGAGTATAACAAGTATAGTGAGGATGCTTGAGGATAGATGAGGATGGTTGAGGATAGATGAGGATAGTGATTATAGCAAGTATAAGTATAGTGAGGATGGTTGAGGATAGTTGAGGAAAGTCGAGGATAGATGGGGGTAGTGGTTATAGCGAGTATAAGTATAGTGAGAATGCTTGAGGATAGTTGAGGATAGATAGGGATAGTGAGTATAGCGAGTATAATTATAGTGAGGATTCTTGAGGATCGATGGGGGTAGATGATGATAATTCAGGATACAGGTTAGTAAGTTTATCAAACATAGCGAGTTATATGTATGGAAGATACATAGTACATAATATAGACAATGTGTGCAATATGTACGCTTACATGTGCACCTTGCCAAATCTTTATCAATAGATTTTATCAAAAGGATCGATAGTTTTCAATAGATCAATACTTTACTGGTAAATCACGGGATCAATAAAGTTTTTCCCGTGGAAGGTCACTTATATGTTGAAAGTTTCTTCAAAACCCGCAGAATGGTTTTTTCTCTACTTTGAATTTAGTTCTTCGCATTAGGCCGTACTTCATTGAATTTTCTGGTAAATTGATTATGGATTTCTTTGGAGAAAAAATGTTGTTTTCACATAAACTAATCAACTACTTTTATTTACATAGATATTAAGGAACAACTGCGACAAGTAGAGAAGTCAGTGATCAACAAGGAGCCAAGATTCACATCAAGAGTGTTACGTTCCTTGGTTTCAACTAGAAAGAAATTGAATGAAAAAATTTTGACAAAATTAGTGTCACTTTACGCGTTGTCTGGTAAGTCTATTCCTATCATTCTCTAGTCTTTTTTTTATGTGAACTTCCCCTACGACCTATTGTGGGTGATCATGAATTAATAAAATTCACAAACAAAAGGACAAACAAAATACAGTAAAAGTATATATATTGATATATTGCCTATATTGATCTGAAAAATTATTTTTCAATATTTTTAATCCCTCTCAATAGCTTCAAAGGCTCAACTTCTTGGATATTTTGATGCAAAACAAGGAGAAGAAGAAAAATTACCATCAAAAAAATCTGGTATCCAGTCTTTACCTGAGACTGATGTGTATCTTCACTTGCTGTGCTGTATTTATTTCATCGATAAGCAGAACAACGATAAGGTATGCTTCAAAGCATTCAATTATTGAATTGGTTTGCCTTTAAAAGCAATCTGGCAAGAGCTTTTTAATTGTTGGTAGGGTCATCAAGTAATACATCAACATGTATAGTTTAGGGCTAATAGACCAATTCGGTAGTGATGTAGGTTTGCAACACTCATTCCCAATCAGAATTTAGAAGTAATAACAAACATGGTGTAGAAAACTGATAGATCTGATAAAAATACTTTGCCCTACTCTTGGAATGTTAGTGTGATTGATGATCCTATTAAACTAATCTTTTAATTGATTTAAAGATCTGTGATTTTATTTACAAGATTGACCGTATGAATAATAATGTTTTGTACTTTTTTCACACCTCAGGCACTTGCCTGCTCTGAATCCCTGGTGGAAAAAGTTTCAGTGTACAACAGAAGAACTTTAGACGCATTAGCTGCAGTTTGCTACTTTTACCATTCAAGAATTTACGAAATTCTTGGTCGATTAAAGGACATTAGAAGGTAAAATTTCCATTTGGATTTGTGAGCTATAAATTGATACTAGACTGCCGTTTAAATTTTCCATTATTTCGTTGTTTTTTTTCTGGTTCTTGATTTTCATATTATAACCTTTTTTTTAGTTTCTTGCATACACGGCTGAGAACTGCTACATTACGTCATGCCACTGATGGACAGGTATATGCTATATTTTGAGCCCTTATTTCTAGTGTTAAAGATTACGTTTTTAAAATGACTCTTTGATTTCCAAAGAATCAATGTCAAAGCTAAAATTTGGTTGATTCTAACGTAAGGTTCCCCAGGAACTTCTTCATCATTTTGTTTTACCAGACTCTCCTCTTATTTTCATTTTTAGGTCATGCTACAAAATTTGTTGCTTCGGAATTATATCAATTACAATTTATACGACCAGGTAATTGTTACTTAAAAATCTTGCACATAATTGTTGAAAACATTATTGTTTGGTGCAGCTGCAGTTACTAACAACAATTTTGAAAAATAAATTTAATAGGTTTCAATATTCTATAAAAACATGCCCTTCAAGGTAGAGAAACGACTTATTCCTGTGAGACTATGATTAAACCATTTTTGTTTTTATGGTACAATTTATTTGCTTTATTTTATTATAGGCTGATAAATTGGTTTCGAAATCAACCTTTCCTGAAAGTGCTTCAAACAATGACTGGGCAAGATACCTCTATTACATTGGTAAAATATAAACAAATTTTTCATATTGATTTGAATCTTTCTGAAAATGTAAATGACGTTTAGTCTTTTGGTTAAGGACACCAAACATTTTCTTATTATTTTGGTAAATGAACGACAACGGGGATGGCTAGCACTGAACATCTGAATTGCAACTAAAATATGCTGAACATAAAAAATGTTCTTCAAAACTGTTTTGGCTTCTCTAATCACATGAAGGGATTTCTTTATGAAAGTCTGATGTAGTCTCAACCAGTGACAGTGAAACTTCTTCAAATAATTTGACTCTTTACATTTATTTCTCACATTCAATGTTACTTTTACTTTTCTCTTACGATACAGGTTTGATCAAAGCAATTCAATTAGATTATTCAGAAGCACACAAAAACTTGATGAATGCCATTCGTAAAGCACCGCAAAATGTTGCCATCGGTTTCAAACAACACGTAAGAGTTCACACGCTCAATACCATCAAATAATTCATCTTCCAATTTGAGACCACGTCGTTCTTTAGTACTGAAGTCTATAAAAATCGCTTGAATAAAAGAGACAACTTTTTGTCTTGATGCTTCCTTCTTCAAAACTCGTCTAAGAGACTTTGCTACAGAAAACTTGAGTGTCCTCAAATTGGCAGGTCCACAACCTCCCATTGGGCTTAGGCTGTTACAGAAAAAAGAATTATGCAATTATTCTTCACCCAGGATACAAGCTTATCCTCATAATTTTTTCCGGACATTTTACATTTTCAACCCCCGGGCAAGCGATCCCTCGCGACTGCCGAAATTACACCTGAACATCCCAATTTCAGGAGGGGACATTTATATGTAATAACACTTCACTGTTGCCGTTATCATCGTTTCGTACCGTTTTTGTATAGTTTCAAAAGTGAAACAGTCAAGAAGTTGAATGATTATGTCCACTTTAAGAACTTCCTTCTTAAAAGGGATAGTTCAGTTAAAATTGATTTTTTAAACTTGTTTCTTTAATCATGAACGAACTAAGCGTCTTTTACTCCATTAAAAACACATTTTATTTTGTGCTATTGACCTCCATTGTTTATCTAACTTTATGTATGTGACGTCGTGGTTCCATAAAGTTCCAAAAGGCTTGTTTTAGATGAGAAAAGCTGATTTATACAGACAATTTTAAAGGTTTTGTCATCAGAACCGAAGGAGAACCTTTGGAGCTATGAAGGTTTACTTTCCGTGTTTTCAAACTACGACTGTCTTTGCTATTTGTGGCTCTTTTTGCCATTTTTAGGACTTTTCATAAATTTTTCAGACGAAAAAGACCTATAATCTGCTTGAGTAAACTAAAACACATTATAATCTAATTTTCACTGCAATTATGTGACGTACGCTTTAAAATTTATAAAAAAGGAAGGAGTTTTTAAATGTTGAGGACATTTTTTAACAACAATTGTATATCTAACGAGATACCTCAGAAAAAATGATTTTTTGACCGAACTATCCTTTTAAGAAGAAGAAATCTTAAATAGGCTGATTGCTTTTTCAGGTTCACCGTTTGGCGATCGTTGTCCAATTACTTCTTGGAGAAATTCCTGATCGAAAAACGTTTCGTGAAAAATTCCTCAAGAAAACGCTAGGACCTTATTATCAATTAACTCAGGGTAACAATGTACTACATGTGTTTTATATGATATAATCTATCTAGTAAAAGTGTCGAGGATTGAATGAGACTTATGTGACTTTTTCATTAAATATTTATTACCTGCATACTCTATTTTTGATATTACACCTTTTGGCTGTTATTTATCTTTCAGCTGTACGAACTGGCAATTTGAACTTGTTCAATCAAACAGTAGAGCAACACAAGGAAAAGTTTTTGGCAGAAAAAACATACACTCTCATTATCAGGTATTTAACGATGTCTTTCTCACAGAAATTTCAGATTTTATTATAGTCAGATTGTAAGTCGATGTATGGCAGTTAGGGTATCCGAACGGTACCATATCCTGCCATATTATATATTCTTCAAGTCGAAGAGAAACCTAGTTGTTATCTTGCGAATCGACCTCATGTTAAAAGGCCGACTTTCACTCATCGAGCGTAGCGCTCGCCTTATTTTTATGGTGTGGAAATTCCTTAGAAAAGATATCGTTCTGCTAACTTTAATTGTTTCAAAGTCGTGTCACTTGTAACGTTATTTTTAAACCAATCGAGTGGCTTCATTCATTTCTAAGCCAATGGGGTTCTAGTATTACGTCATTTTGTGCAGACCAGTTTTGTTGCACAACCACTTTAAAGAGGATTCCCGGGAAACTGTCCCCTGCTGAATCCCGTTGAGTTCCGACTTCCGTTTAAAATTGCCCCTTTTCCCCTTCTTATAGGTTACGTCATAATGTCATCAAGACTGGAATCCGAATGATCAGTTTATCCTACTCACGAATCTCCTTGAATGACATTGCTTCCAAGCTATGTTTGGACTCTCCTGATGATGCTGAATTCATTGTCAGCAAGGTAATCTTTCTTTTCATCAATCACTTTTATGACACCCTTTTATAGAGTATACTCTTCTCTAAAATTTATCGGGGGTAACAAATAGGCTCCATGGCGTCCACCCCCCCCCCCCACTTAAGTGGGGGGACCTAAAAACAAAAAGATCCCAAAAAAGCCAGGTACCTGAAAGTATTCCCACTTTCAGGGGGTACCTGATATGTTTGGGGGTACCTGTAATCTCGTCAGTGAGAGCGGGGGCTGTTTTTCTGTGTGAGATATTTTTCTTAACTTTGCTAAATTTCTCAATTTTCAACCAAACCCTTTGTTTTTACTACTTTTTCTTTCTTGTGTCCTTTACATTTTACAGTAACCCCAGGGAAGGAGACTAAATTCAACGATATTGCGTTTTTGCTGACCAAGCGTTTCTATCATAACAAACATGGTAGCTTTAAGTTGTTATAATCCTGGGGGCTATTTAAGAATCCAAACAACTTTGGGGGTACCTAAATCGTTGGGGGTACCTAATTTTATTGGGGGTACCTAAAGCCTGGAGGACCCTATGGGCTTTGTAAAACTTTTACTAAGGGTCAGCTTTTTGGGATCAAGACGACAAAAGAAGAAAACAGCAGAAATTTAGACCTTATCACCAAATCCAAAATCGCCATAAAAAACGTCATCTACCCTAAGACGATGTGTTTATCCTATCGCTGTGAGGGGGGCGCCCTGGATAATACGGGATAGTTGTCGGAGCTTGAGCAGATAATGGTGATGTATTTTATATACTATTGTGTTTCGTAGGCTATCCGTGATGGTGTTATCGATGCTACCATTGACCACGAAATGAAATGTGTCCAATCTAAGGTATAGATTAATATGGTTGCGGAAAATCGGTCGGTTGCTCAAATGCATTTTAAGGGAGTTTTTTGGTCCCTTGCTGTTCATTAAGTAAGGAGGTTGACTTACTCAGAAGCGGTAGTGTTGTGGTTAAAGGCCATCCCATGCTCATTGGACCCTATTGTTACCTGGATATTCTTCTCGTAAAATATTTCCTCCGTCCATCAAGTTGTTTGAAGAGAATTGCAAAAGCTGGCCAGCAAAAAAAGAAGGAATTCCCCCAGACTAATGATTGTCCGGTATGTTTAAGTGGCATTTTCTTAAAACCGGAGTGTGCTCTGTCAGGGAAAATCCTCACCCTTCTGTTGAGGATATAGGATATCCAGGGAGGATTTAAAATTTTCAATATCCTAGGATATCCAGTGGGGTAAGAATTTGAAGACCAAGGATATCCAGGGGGGGTGTTCAAAATTTTCAGCATGGATATCCAGGGGGGCTTGTGTTGAGAAAAATCGACATCCTCAACAGGGGGTATGGATAGATTTTTTCTATAAAAACCCAATGATATGTATCTTTTGGTTTGTCTAAGGAAAATGTGGATGTTTACACAACGAACGAGCCTCAAAATGCTTTCCATCAACGAATCAGCTTCTGTTTGGATATTTATAACCAATCCGTCAAGGTATTTATTACTATTTTTTTCGTAATAATAACCATCCTCGTTACTATAGTAACTTGTTATAACCATAATAGCTCCGTCACTTTTTTCACATTATCATTGTGTTTGTGAAGGAGCCGCCAAATAGCAGTGGTCTTTCGAATCAGTAGTTTTTTCACCCTTTCTAAATCTATTTTAATATCAAAAATTCAACTTTTTCTATCTTTAGGCCATGCGTTATCCAGCGAAATCGTACAGTAAAGACCTCGAAACACTTGAGGTGAGTTTCCAGGGTCTCTTTAAAAAAAAACACGTTTAGTAACTTTCTTGGCTTTTAGACTGGTAACATTTTAAATTATCTTTGGTTTCGAAAATATGATTACACGTCAGGGGTAAAACATGTGGTGCTTTTTGGTTGGTTGGTTAAGAGTTAAAAGGGTAAAAAGGTGTTGATCATTAATGAAAGCGAAAAAAATAAAGAATAAAAAATTTGAATTTCTCCCAGCTCTAGTTTCCTATATAATCGGTTTTTTTCAAACAATCTAATAAACAAAAATGTATGTGGATGTAGTCAACAAAATTTGTAGCACGAGAATCTGGTTACATTAAGACATGATTGCCCCTCCCTAATGAAACATAATTACGTCTCTCCCGACATTCCGTAAATTCAAAATATTCCTCTAAAAAGATTTATCTCTTTTTGATTGAGTTTTAATGATGATTAAAGTTTTCTATGAAAGTATTCAATTACACCGAAGACTTGGAGTGAAAAACAGCAACTCTTTGTTCATTATCCATACAAAAATAGTTTTCAGCCCAGGCTGAAGTGAAGGGCGTGTTTACATGTGATTTGAACCCAGACTGAAATGAAATTTTTTTGCATACCGGTCAATTACACAAAAATGGCTTAGACGTTTACATGAAAGGGATGGGTTGAAAATTCAATTCCGGGGCTCAAAATACCCGTGAACAAAAATTTGCCAAGTTTTAGCAATATTCTTTACTTTCAACCCCGAGGTTGTAAACGAAATAAACCTTCGCCTCGGGTTGAAAGTTGCATGTAAACGCACCCCTTCAAACTCTTCTGCCTGATTTCGGTATCTCACACAGGAAAACGTGCAGAGAATCATTCTTTCGTATATAGTACATAAACATTTCTTTGATAACTCTGCCAATGGAATATGCACTGTGCACTCAAAGCGATTTTTTTCCATTTCACTCATTCATTTTGGGTCGTCCAAAAAACGTGTTTTGTTAGTAAAGCGTTTTTGTGGGGAACCGACTTAAAACAACCAATGAAACAAACCAATTGAAAACGATAATAAAACTTGATAAAGTGGCTCTTAAAAGTTGTCCCCAGTCCCCGTACCGACCTGTCGTTCACTTGAAGACTATAGTTTTTTTTTATTTCGCTTTTTTTTGCCAAAAATAAGAGTCATGTTTCTCAACTGTCAATTTAATTTGCTTCACACCAAATGTCGATTTCAGACATATCTAAACATTGAAAGGTGAAAATCACATGTTCAATATTTTTATGCTATTTTATGGCTTTCATGTTCAGTTCGGTCCAGAGGGAGCTGTTCGTGGACCCATGAAAATGATCGAAGGGACAACCTTTATCTATCCACGTAACATATCAGCTCTATCGGTTTATCTATCTTCAGTAATAATGCTTTTAAAACATTAGAACTTGACCAATAATAATTATAAATAATATATCGAAACATGTTTAAAAAAAGAAAACTTAACGATGCTTTAGTCAATAGCTTGATTAAAATAACTTATTTTTTGATGATTTTTTTTAATAATATCTTAACCCTCTTAGGAACAACGTGAACGTGAGAAACAAGACTTGGAGTATGCCAAAGAAATAGCTGAAGACGATGATGACTTTCCCTAAGTAGCAACATTTACGTATTATTTTCATGTTTCTACTTTTTGGTCGGTTGGTTTAACTGCGATGTGATTGATGATTTTTAAAGATGTTGCACTGAATACGTAGGACCCATTTCAAAATTTTATTTTGCAATTAAAAACATTATGTTTACAATAGAAATAAATTCGAATAAGCTTTTGCGACCAAAGCTTCAAACAAAATGACGTAATCTTTGTCTTGATGATACACCGATGATGTCATAATTTAAAACCATTTTGTGCTATCCTTTATCTAGATGACATGATACCACTTTCCAAAAATATTTGACAAGCATCATTTTCATCACATACAGTTGACTATTGTGATAATGAAAGATTTTCATTGTTTTGGCTACTAATAAACTCTTTTCGTGTTTTTGCAACCTATCCAGCCAGGGAAGTACGTGAAAATACTTAATTTGACCTTGATCTGAACCTCTATAGCTGGTATGTATACTTTTGCAGAAATATTTACAGACCTGCCTTGATTCAGAAACTTTGAATTTATACTTTTGAGAAAATATTTACAGACCACTTCATTGATTTAGAAAGTTGAAGGCCTTTTGTAGATCAAGAAACTAAATCGGAACAAAATCCACATCAAAATATTCAACATTTGCACACATTTCCCCTTCTTTTTTAAATGGGGTAATCAAAAAAGTTTGGCAATCTAAAATTAACTGTTGAGTGTAGGCCAAGACTACTCTAACGGTATGAATCTTGTCGTGTTATTGGTTCTGATTTGGTTTCTTCTGACTCCAGTCTTAATGTGCTTGGGGCTTTGCCGATAATAATTGTTCTAGAACCAATTTTGTGTTTGAAAGTACTTGTTTTTGACCTTGATTTGTTTATTTTACGAGCCCAAGACCTGCTCTTTATAGCTGTGAATATGTACAGGGTTAAGAACTTAATATTGTTCTGTCCAGTCGTATTTTATTAGAGCTCTTGAGCTGATGTCCAGAATGCTTTACTTTTAAATTGTTAGATTGTTTTAACTGGTACTTTGGTGACTGTACTTCGAACATTGGCATAGTAACGGGCTGTTTATTTTTTCGTTTAATCTTTTGACGTTTTGGAATTTGATTTGATGCCATAAAAACAAACTTTCAATTTTCACTTTCCAAATACTTTGATCATTTATCATTTTGCGGTCCTCCAACCTCTTGGAATAACCAACCGCTTCAACAAGTGTACTCTGGTGTTGACGCCAGTTTCTCAAGTATTATTATTGGTCAATTTTTTTAATGCTCGTTTTTTTTTCTTTGGCATGAATCTCTCATCGTCATGATTCAAAAGAAGTGTTTTGTTTAACTTATTTTTTTCTCTTCACTTCAACAGTAGTTTTGAACTATCCCGGAAAATTAGTTTTCTGTATGTGAACTCATGAGTAGACTCCCGAACCTTCAACGGAAATGGAAATTGTTCAAGTTATACAGTGATTCGAGTCCTTTTTGAGAGTTTTTTAGCTGAGAGGGACATGGGACATAGGAATAGGAACTACATTTAAATTGGAAATTTTTCGAGTTATTGAGAGCGATTCGACTAATAGAAAGTCATTTTTGAGAGTTTCTTTGTTGAAGAGAGGGACATGAAACTGTGCTCGAATGGATGAGAGATTCGAGTTGTGGAGAGTCCAGCTACTTCCAGCTCTCTTGAAGACAGACTAGACACTGGTTTCGATAGATAGAGACAGAATATTTTGAACTTTTACTCGTACTCATTGTCGTTGTTGGAAGTATATTTCAGAGAAGAACTTTTAGTATGCTTCTTTATTCTGATGACGTAATATTTTCTTCAATTCGGGATATCCATTACGTAATCTTTTCTACGGAAAAATCCTAAAAAGTCAGATGTTTTGCCACTACAGTTGAATCCATGTAATTCGAACTCCTATAATTCGAAAACTCATACAATTCGAACAAAATCTTTGGTCCCATCCAACTTAATCAAACTTAATCACACTCCTATAATTCGAACGGAATTCTCGGTCCCTTGGGAATTCGAATTACATGGGTTCAACTGTAGTTTTGAATTTTTAACAATAAAACTAGTGGCAAAACATCCGGTCTCTTGGGATGTTTCCGTAGAAAAGATGACGATCCATCCATCACATTCATGGATTTTAATGTCTTTTTGATGCACTCATTATTGCATCATTATCACCAAATATAGTTCCAGCATCATAGGTATTGTTTTTTTCATTTATAATATCCCTTGATCGATATCTGAAGACTTTGTTTTTTTAAATGTCGGATAATATTCAAAGAATTTAAATAAGTTGGTTTTTTGTTAGCTTGTTGTGGGTTTTTAAACTCAAAATTTTACATAAGTGATTTTCATTTTGTTACAATAGTCACCTACATGAAGACTCTAGCTCTGTATGTGTTTGTATTTGGGATCATTTTGAGTGAGCTGCATTCATTCATTCATTCATTCATTCATTCATACAGGAGGTTGATAAACGTCTTTTTACCAGTCAAAAGTCAAAATTTGTTTTATGTGTTTTAGTCTCAAGTCTAGCGTACCGTACCGATTAGAAAATACACCATCTGAATATCAGGTTGGCTATAATGAGCTTCGTCGTTGTTTCTTACATCACTCGCTTATTTTAACTATATTTCCTCCTTCAACTTCAATGTCCATTATAACTTTCTTGGTACACATGTGTAAAAAATATTCGTAATAACACTGTCAATTTTGGGTTGACTCTTAAGTACTTTTTTCAAGTGGAGAAGGCTTGAGGCTTGTTTTTGTTTGGTATGTACCTTCTTTGCTATACGCTCTCTATTTTTGTTTACCTAAGGAGAGATCTTTCTGATATTCACTTCACGAGACGAGATATGGTTCGTGTATTGTATATTAGCACATTTGGGGAAGTGTTCATTTGTCTAGGGATTTGATCTCGCAAAAATGCCTTGCATGTTTTTTTGTGTTTGGCTCGAACTTCACCAAACAGCCCCGGCAACCAGGACACAAATGTCGTCTTGTTTTAATCTCTTTTTTTAATTTCTATCACAATTCACGTCAAGAAACCGCCTCTCCTTTTTACTTACTATTATATCCCTTAAGGCCTGTCTTAGCGCGCGCGAAGCTCTCGCTTTTTTATTATAAAAGGTCGGTTTGTTATGTAATGTTATCTCCGAGAGACCAATCAGAACAGAAAAACATAAAAGACGCGCGCTCCTCCTTCTTAGTGGAGAACGGCCCTTACTTATTTCTTTATAGCATCTCTTATGAACTCTGTTTGTAATCAGAAATTGACCCGCCATCTTTACTTTTACTATACTGAAACCCCTTCGTATAGAATGTAAGTGTCTTCTGATCTAATTCCATTAGACACTCTTTATTAAACATACACAAACTACTACCATTTTCTTCCGACTCCTTTTTGCACGTGAGCCGAACATTCTATGACATCATCTTTCTCTTTTATTTGTGTTCTGGAACAGTTATATGTGAGATTTAAAAACTTTGAAGAATTTGTGAATTTCTCTCGAATTACATTACTGTATTGTCTTTTGTATAAGAATTTGTAGTAGGCGGGCAAACGTTTTGTTTGACAAGGTCACTCGCCGCCCCTCTCTTTCTACGGTAACAGAGCCGTCGCTAGACTGAATGCACAGACATAACTTATTTGGATACATAGCTTTTATCGTCTGATTAAGCCCATTTCACTCATCGTCGAATGGTGATTCTCGATCAGCTTTTGGGCTACACGAGACACTTGTTTTGACTTCATCAGTTCTATTTTGATTATATAGACACTCGTTCTCAAGCCAGGTTTCAGACTCGCCTTTATAAGCTCATTAGCCCCCACGCCAATTGACCATCTTCTTTTTAGAGTAGGCTTTTGGCTTCATATAGTCTCTTATTCTACATACGCGACTTGGTTTTAAATATTTTGTCTTCGGTCTTAACTTCAATGTGAACGTGTCGAACTTTTCATTTGAACTAATTGCCTTCAAGATGAGACCGCTTTTTAAGTTTTTTTTAAAGAATGAGCGTTGTTATCAGTTTGTATCAAAACAATAGTTTGAGAACAATAGACTATTTTACAAGTCATTCTTGACTTCATTATCAAATTCATTTTGTTTTTGTTTTTCAATGGTCTGTGAAAAAAATTTGACTTGCACTATATATATATGAGAAGTGAAAAATCAAAATCAAAAAAAGTTTGTTTCCCTAAAAAATTCTTTATATACTACTGATGTGTAAAGTAATATAATCGAAAAAACAACAAAAAAAAACTTTCGTTTCGCGCGCTGCTCTCATTTTTCTGTGATTGCCTTTATAAGTTCATGCGGCGAAAGAAGAGCGCGCGCGCTACAAAACATGCGAAATTGTTTAGTTCGCTATCTTCAAACGTAACATTAACAATAGAAAATCTAAAAAGTTTTTTTTTCGCAATTAATGTTCTTTATCTTTTGTGTTACTATGCTTTGCTGCCGTCCTTCTCGTTCTCTATACTACTACACTCGACACGTTTAGTTACTTCACCATAAGAACGATCTTCAGCTCTATATAATTACAAAACTTCAAATCGTCTGGTTACTTACATACAGTTACACATTTATCGATACACACGTTTGGAACGATCTTCATTGCGAGGTTCTTATATTCGTGAAGTATAACTACTACTATAGAGTACATGGTAAATAAAAACGTTTTATAACAACTAATAATCACACAATATGGCATTATCAGTATTATCGCTACTCACCTTCGTCGTTGCGGTAAGTTTATGTTTTGCAGGACTCGAAGGGACAACAACCACAGAACGTGAAATGCTTTTATATCATCGTGCAAAGAAAATCTTGGAAATGATACAGAAACGTTCGTGCAGAGAGTTGACTTCATCTAAAAATTGTACACTCCTAAAGACACGACCGTCAACAGAAATGAACATGTACATGGCACAGAAACTGAGCAATGTCAGCTCGCTCAACATGCTGGTACCGTTGCGTCCGAGCCCGTTCGATTTCTATAAACATCTAGATGCTGTTGTAGTGGTCGACCCAATGCCAGATGCACATTTTGGGCACAGTGTAGTGGTTTCCCTTGTCAAGGTTGATATAACGAAAATGAAATGTGACCAATTGAGTGGTGTTTATTATACTTCACCTGGTAAGGTTTAAACTTCTTATTTCTAACATTCAGGACTTTCCACTGAGCAATTCAGCTTTCAACTGAAATGAAAGTAGAACCAAGGGTTTCCCTAATGTGCCTAGGAAACGCATACAAAATTGGAAAACTTGTTTGCTTCTATTTTTTCTACATTGCAGTGATTTTCCTAAAATGTGTCGACTCCTGGATTATGTTTCGGTTCCTTTCAACTTGGATACATCCTTAATTTTTCCAAATTACTTTTAACAATTCAAAAGTTTGTCGGATGTCTCTTGTCTCAACGTATTTTAAAAGGAACTTTGTCTTTTTGTCGGTAGTATTTAAACGACACAAGGTTGATTACTTTAAATCATCGTCTTAATAGGTTTTTAATTAGACAAGATCATTTCGCTCGTGATTTGCGTTTGAATTGTATTTTACTGCAATTCTCTACATTTTGTAATTCTAGACTAGACAATTACTTATTGTTTTTTTATCTACTTTTACTTTCAGTTTCGAAACCTGAATGTATGTACCTCCCTCGAAACAATGGCAAATGCTTGCTGACTGCACAATTGAGCCCTCGAAAGCGACGAGAAAGACTGAGGCGAGCTTGTTCTTTTGATTTTATTCCATTCGTGTATGATACCACAGCCATGGGTCACCAACAACTTAAATGTCACTCCATTATCCACAAATTTGCTGCATGCCCCAAAGCTGACGTCGTCGATAAACACAAATGCAAAAACAAACTTTGTCCGAAATCGCAAACCAAGAGTCCAGACTCTGGACGTAAATGCGGATGGTCTTGTGATTACGCCCTACTTGTATCGGGCGGCTGGAGCAAATACATCAATAGGATAAGACATCTTCACAATATCCAAGAAGTTTTCAGACACTTGCAAATCAGTCGCTCATTTGATAAAGAGAATATCAAAGTTTTTTTTGCTAACAATGCAACTATAGAACGTAAGTGAAAATTCTTTTATAATCTTGTGTCGAATTGTATTGTTTGATTCGTGTGCGGCGGCCGCCTCACTGAATCATTCTTGTATGAATTGTACCCCGCCCTCCTCCCTACCCGAGTGATTTGAATTATCTTTGCTTTGTACAAATACACGCTTTTTTTTTATAAGAATACACTTTATAAGAATGTCCATGATGAAGATGGCCAAAAAATTAAGAATATCATAAGAATATTGCCATCATGAAAATTTTCAATTTTTTTTTCTTTTTGAATATATTTTCAAATGCATCTAAAACCTTCTCGAGCTAATTTAGCTGACCTATTTTATTTTATCTTCCTTATAGCT
>JAUJPO010053515.1:0-14718 GCA_032270745.1 Tiaropsis multicirrata
ATATGTCATTAGCTATATGGCTCGTTGTAGCGCAAATTTTAGGGGAATATTTAGTCGCATTTTTGCGAATCTTGTTTGTTTTTAAGAAACTTCTCCCCCTTAACTAGTTTTCAACTCGCTTTTTCAACTCGCGAATTTTGTGTGTTTAAATGCAACTCGTAACTCGTAACTCGTAACTCAAAATCACGAATAACAGGTGCAAGCCAAATTCTTGTGAAATTCTTCTTATTATTCTTATGTGTAACGAGGCGATCAAAGTAAACAAGTCATACTTTGTTCGTTTTTAATAATAAATCTATTTTGAAACTTTATATAAAACATTCCTTTTAGTTTTATCTCTAAAAATGGAAGGGGAACTTGTAATATAAATTAAAATTACAATATTATAAAACTCACTATATATTACAAACAAAAAGTCTTAAATAAGTTTATTTTCTAACTTTCAAGACACTTTTTGTCATTCTTTATACAAATTGCATTGTACTGGCTTCGTGTCAGGTATTGGTTAACTTTAATTTTAACAATTGATTAAAAATAATACTGGTCCGTTATCACATTGTGAGTTTCTTCACGAATTTCGATTAAATTAACCTTTCAAGTGTCAGTTTTATTTTTTGGGTACTCTTTTGTTAAAATGAGCTAGGATAAACTTTAAGCGCCTAAACCAGAAGGAACTAGAGTTTGGTTTATAGCTCGTTGAGTAGCTGAGAGTTTAGGGCCCCTTCGGAGCAGCCCGCTTTAGGCAAGGCGTGGAAAGGCTGAGCATTTAAGGTCAAAATTTCTTAAAAAATGCCAACTAAATGCGCATTTCATTTCCATTAACTTAGGCCAAAAGGCTAAAGATTTCAAATAAATATAATTATATCTATCCGACATTGGCACTTAAAGGGTTAAGTTAAGTCGACAAATAAAGTTAAAAATGAATAGTGGTAGTAAATAATTAGATTAAGGGTACAAATATTTGTGGGAACCGTTTTTGCGATTTTTTGCGGTTTCTATTGTTTTATAACAAAAGACTATTGTTCTATAACAATGAAAAGCCTGAGATCTGCAAAATGAAATTCTCACAAAAATGTGTACCCTTAAAGTTGATGTGCAACCAAAATAGTTAGATCGCTTATTTTCAAAAGTTTGGTGATACATTTCTCTTCGTTGAGTTGCGTGTATCGTTATAAAACCTTATAAAAACAATGTCAAAAGCTGAATGCATTTCCTTTGTTGCACTGAATTCAACGAAAATGATATCAGCAAGTTCTTCGTGTTTAAATCTGTTGCAAATGATTTGTCCTTGCTTACAAATTTTGCTTACAATGATCCTTTAGTCTTACTTTACTTTTCGTTCAGAGCTGGCAACCATTGCCAATGTATGTAGACAATCCCAGAAGCCTGTATATCAAACCACAAATCAGCTAGTCAAACAATGTCTCAATATTATGCCAATGCTTGAATTATCTTGGACAAATCCACTGTTATTGTCTTTTCTATTGTACATTGTTTTTCATTTTTGTCATGTTGATGAAAATTAGGATACAGTCCAGCTGTAACTTGTGCGTGTACGCGTGTTCGTTTGGGTTCAGACACGTTTGGGTATTCTCATGTTAATTCTCATATTCTAATTCTATTTCTAGAAGCTTCCAAAAAGCTTGGTACATCATTACCACGTTCTCTTTAGATCCCTTTTCTTTACATACAAAAGTTACGTATTAAGTCTCGAATCTCATAAGGTCCATTTACAACAGGTGTACCATCAATCCATTCCCAGTAATAATTTCCTTTGAAAAATAAACTTTTAAAATCGCAATAAGTAGTATATGCAGTGTCTAAGTTACTTGGTAATCTAGGAAATTCCGCTTGAATTTTTCGTGGGTAGCCAGCTTCAGTCTTTACTCTACCATACTGTTGTACAACGTTGTTAGCGTCTTTTATAACATTGATAACAAATTTGTAAATCAGATCTCCTTTAGTGAAAAACAAAATATCTTCAGGGCTGTTGTATATCCTGGTCATAAAAGCAGTGTCGATATTATCGGGAACACCGATCCAGTAATCTGAAATATTCTTGGCTGGTTGACCGTCCCATTGGCCGTACTCATAGCGCCAGAATTCCGAACCCTAAGAAAAGAAAGAAATCATTTAAGATAGGTATGCGTTAGTCTGGTTGTATAACCAAAAGGACGTTTTACAATTAGCAGGAAATTACATAATATAAAGCCCCTTTCATACCCCTTCCAATGCTTTGAAAATTAGTCTTTTCTTAAATATGGTAATAATAGCTGGCCTTATTTACATAACCTTGAAGAAGGAGCAAATTTTAGTCCCAGACTGTGCATCACCCTGGTTCTAAAGTTACTGTTCTTTCACATTATAAGGATTTTTAGTTAAACTCACTTTGAAAAACATGGTGTCCCAGTTATCGACTGGCAACTTGAAAGCTTCATCAATATTCTTCAGAAATGTTTCTTGCCAGCGCATGTTTTTACTTATCCTATTTGCTTCATATGTTCGGCTGCACAACCCTGGTGATTGCATGTAAGAATCGTTGGATGTTATTTTCCAGTACCTGTCACCGGCCATGAAGTACGTGTCTGGTTCATTTGGTTCGTTATGCGCTGATGTAATTTTGATCTTGTCATCTCCGCCACATACAGGTTCTAGTGAAAATAGTTTATAAAGATCAGTTGGTTGATTATGACATGCTTTCACCACGACTAACAAACTCGGTAGAATTTCTACATATTAATATCATTGAATGGGGAAAATAGAAGCCTCTCAGAAGCATCAATAAGAATTGAAACCTTTTTTTCCGATTCCCCGGACCTTGTTAGGACCATCCTTCTCCCGTTTATTAATTATTAACTAAATTTTTCAAGTACCAAAGAAAAGTTCCTTATCTTTCTGTGAATAGCTTGTTTCTGCCTTATTTCAGTGTTTTCAACAGTTGAAATTCCACATTCCCGCCATTTATTGTTAAAATTTTGGAATTGCAAATATAAAACAAAAAGCAGAGATTGGCACTTCATATGGCAAACGGGAATTTTTTGTCAGAGGAAAAGCTTTGTCTGAGATATGGATATGAAAAATATAAATATAAACCTTATCGGATAAAAGTTACTGAATTTTTTGAAAGTGACTAAAATTGTGTTTGAAAATCTACTCATCAAAAAATAAAAATTTCCGTCAATGCAAGCTTGTTTACTAACTAAAACATGGGACAGAAAAAGCGTTTCAGCAAAAATGTTGACAGAAAACGGAGACTTTCTGTTTACCTTAAGTTAAGTTATCATGGAGAGATATTATCATAGGATGTGGGATGCAACGAAAAAATCTTTCATAAACAAATTTGATAATATGAGAGGCTGTTAAGGCCACTGGGGAATTAGTTTAAAATTTGTTTTATTAATTCCAAGTTAAAGAAAAGGTTCAATTCAAATTTTGATACATGACAGTCTTAAACTGAAGCACCTTGTACCTTTGCATTTTTATTTCCTTTAAGCTTCTCGATCTCAAGCAAAACCCCATATTGCTATTTCGAGAATGCCAGCTGAATCAACTGAAATTGTGATTATTAACGAATTTAAATCCATTTTAAAAGCCTCAAATTTCCATTTTTTTGTTCCAGAACTTTAAATAGCCCGCGAATAAAAAGGTACAAATAAGGTACGATCTTTCTAGTTATGGTGTATTCTACAGACCAGAACAGGCCATTTGGCACAAAAGTTTCCTTTGTTTGAGTGAGAGCTTTATAATATATATATCCAGCCTATATCTAATCCAGATCAGAGTAATTATTTTTTATAAAATTTACTGTCATTAACGTCAAGAAATAAGTGTCAACAAAATACATCATCGTTCAACATTTTAAAGAACATACGTATAATATGAAACGCAAAAGCAACCTATAACCACTTACTGATAGGATTTGCGGCTGTTGGCCTGGGTCTGGGCAGATTCGTGAATCCATGTCGACAATATTTGATATCATCTCGTTCATGCTTCATCACCGGAGACATAAAACTGTCCGGTTGGTGACCAAAGCCCAGGATGTGTCCAAAACCGTGTTTCAAAGCTTGAAAGAGTCTGTAATCACTTGAAGTTTCGTTAGCGCTGATGTACATGTAGACTGCATGTGATCTCTTTACGATTCGAAGCCAAGTTTTATGTGAACCCGTTCCGTTCATGTCATCTATATAAATAAGTAACACGAATTAAATATTTTTCATTTTTCTTTCGAGGGAGCTATTTTTCCATCATTAAATCAGCTTCCGTTAAATAGTCTAGGCGAATTTTTTTCAATCCATGACATGTGTAAGTTAACATTAGGTTATTTTTCCTAACGGAAATACCCAAAATAGAGGGCAAATTCCGAATTTCTCGGCTGTTTCCGCTAGGAAAAATGACGCAATGCTAGCAGCTTACGTATATCGTGAATCTCAATACTAGTTTCTCATGTGGGACGGGGACCATGACTGGGGATAGATAGCGCCGCGAGATTAACGTGTCCATGGCTCCAACCTAAAGCCACGTTATAAACTAGGTTACAGCCAGAAAACCAGCACCATAACCACTAGGCCCTAATTGTCGGCTTTAAAGAACCTTTAACTTTCTTTTGAGAAATGATATGAGAAGGAGTGTTTTTTATTAGAATCTTTAGTTGTTCGACATGAGCACCGACGAATGAACTTGAAAATGCATGTTGTTTAAAATACCTTTTACAAATCGGATTTGAATATCAGGAGCTGATCTTTTCCAATCCAAGTGAATTCTCGAGCTCATGTTCTTTCGTAGCGAGTAGAAAGCCGCGATTATGGTGTAATTTTGTTGTCTCCAGTTAAGAGAAGGTGACCAGACGTCTACGAAATAGGTCAGATTTTCTTTTTTCAAGTAAAAGTCGCTGTCAATTTTGCTGGCTCCTCCAGCTATGATGTCCTGTTCACCGCATCGCGGTTTCGTCATAAAGCATCGCGTTTGACCATTGTACGTCCCTGTTGCTTGTAACTTCATGTCATTCTGGAATTTGAGCATTGATTTGAATTTGTCTACATTATTGATTGATGCCGTTGTCGCATGTACTGTCGTCGTACCTTTGCTTAAGTAACCATAATGTTGCAGGTAGTCCTAAAAACACGGCGTTAAAGATACAAAATGGATTTTTAATGACTTTATCAACTTCTTCTTCTTCTGGAAGTTCAAATAACATTGAACAGTTAGAAGTGAGCTATTCCAATTTGAAGTGGTCCTTCAGTTGCTTCCAATTGAATTTCGACTGTATCAACTCAAATTAAAATTACATCATCAACAGACAATCAGATTCGTAGAAATTCTAAATTGTTAAAATAGCGAACATAGCTAATTATATGTTATTATTTATAATTATCTAATTTGTTCTCATTTGATATTTCGCGTCAATTTCATTAGAGGAAGCAACTGAAGGGCCACTTCAAATTGGAATAGCTCACTCCTAACTGTTCAATGTTAAATGTTGCTCGAAAATAATGGTGAATGTTAGAAGAGTAAAGGAAAGGGGTTAGTTTAAATGATGGGCGCTATTTTTACGAGTTTTGACGAATGTCTGATTCGAAAAGAGTGATGAAAAAAATAAAAAAATCTAAAAGACCTGATTTTGACCTAAAACGGCTCCTGGGAAACTAGCGATTACGAAAGCATCAAAAGCTTAAAATAAATGCCTCATATATTTCATAATTCAGTTAAATTTTGGCCTAAAATAAATGCCACCTAGAGCTTTAAATGACGTTATAAAATATGAAGTCTCAGCCAATAACTTTCTCCGATACAATAATAGAAAGATTTATGGCCCTATAAAAAGCGTATTGTCATTCACTGAGAGTGAATTCTATATAAAGAATCTTAAACAGTACCGAAATAGGGTGCTAATCGTGGATGTCTAAAGGGCAGAAGAAAAATCCCTCTAAAATTTGATCTTTTCGATTGCAGTTAAAATTCCAATTGTTTGTTCAATAAAACGTTTTAAAAGAATTTCAGCCAGACAGGTTATTCGCGAAACCGCAAAAGTTGCCTACACATTTTCTCATTATTAGAATATGATAAAATATTAAACTTGAACCTTTCTAAGGGTAATTTACAGCTTTTAAGTCGTAGATATGCTTATATGAATAGGTTACAATGTTTCATTGCAGTGATCATTTCGAGTGCAGATACTTATCAGGGACCTAGCTATTAACTTTTGTTTGCATTTAGATACTTCGAAACAATGCTTCGAGGGCCCACTTTTAAAGGCTTGACGTAAACATTCGAGAACTTTTAATATGGGATTTTGAACTGTAAACAAAAACTTTCCTTAGATTTATTGAAAACAGGATTGGCAACCTTGAAGAGCCAACTAACTTTATACTCGAATGCTTTTGACCAAAATTGACTAAAATTGATTAAACTTTAATCTAAAAACCGAATTAAATTTCTTTGACCAGACCATGAAGTCGGTAATAATTTTTTCGAAATCAACAAAATAATATTGAATATAAAAAAATGATAACAGTACATTGCAAAACTGATAAAAAATATTTTCAAATCTAAGATATTTCAAGATTATCAAATCACAAGGCCATATAATATTTTGGTAAATTTAATTCCAGGTCAAAGTAAGGCAATCCAATGGTGTGGTCGATATATACTACTACTTCAACAAGAAGAAGCAAGCAACAATGACATCACAATCAAATCGTATTGCTTGTTATATTTAAAAAGAAATATTTTTCAAGGAGAGACCACCACTGAGATTCAATTTTTCTTTTGGATAGAGTCAGTTTTTTGTTGCCAAAAATACGGCGATGGCAGGTCTTAAATGGAAATGTAACATTGCGCAAAGTGTTTTTTGAGTAAATAAAAACAAATAGTCTAGCGAGTCTACTAGACAATAGTTACAGGAAATAGAAAGGGTAGGGAAGATGTCTAAATTTTGACAAAGCACCGGAATTTCATTTCATTTACGGAATATAAAATCCTTGAAAACTTGAAATTAAATTCCTGAAAAATGAATGGAGATTCGTTTCAGACTTCAAGTTTAGATCCGTATTTGGTTAAAGAGTAGTTGTTGCATCCGCATCTAGTTTTTCTACCGGTTGTTCGGCTCCACCTTATGGTCAGGTTTGGTCAGACTTAACTAAAAATATGACTGAAAACAGCTGAAAAACTAACAAAAGATTCTAAGAAAAGTATTTGGTAATAGATTCTTTATTGCAAGAAAATTTCGCAGTATCCAAGAGAAAAAAACGCGGTACTTTAATTACATAATTTTAAACACCTTATCTATCGGACAAAAGTGACGAAATTTTTTTTGAGTTGACGAAAATTTTGTCCAACGAAAAAAAAGTCAAAAAAATAAGTTTTTTAGGCTAAAATTAGCCTGACATTGTTTGTCTGATAAGGTACATCTTTCGCGACATTTTAATTTTCGAACTCGACCGGGAAGCCGCGAAATTTTCATTGGATAAAATAGTTTTGGAGAAAATAGGTCTCGTATTTATCTTATTAATATTTCCCTAATTAGGCAGTAAGTTGCAACAAACTACCATTTTGAAAACAGAAACCGGGTCACTGGGAATATTTTCTTTATTTTCTAAGCATAAAATTATTTTGTCACTTTTGGTAAGGGTCTTTTTATCAAGTTTCAATCCCGGGCTCCGCCTACAGCCATTCTTGTAAAATGATATTTAAAAATAATTTTATTTTCAAAACAAAATGATTTCAACACACATTTCTTTCGTTAAAGAAATTTGGACCCGTTTCACGTTAGATTATAAAGTGATTTTAAATCAGTAACATAGACAAAGACGAAGATCCTAAAACACCTCAAATCAAACCTATTCAGGCGTACCGTAAACCATATTGACTATTAAATCTGAAGGTCAAGAGGCTGATATTTTACAAAGAGTTGATGCACACGACGTATTGAATTCTAAGATGGCATCAATCAAAAGCATGTTATTGACGCAATAATTGAAAGCATTTTCGTGAATTAATGATTGCTACGTTAAGCTACGTAGCCAGTCTCAATTTATTTATTATATTGATTAAAGGAAAGACGCCAAATAAAAGTCATGATATTGTTTTTAAACGAAAAGAGTAACAAACAGCTTACGTATCTTAACGAAAGATATCCTCTATATCACTGAGTAAAGCTGGTCAAAAGCGAACAATCAATCATTTTTATGTCAAGGCAAGGTAAAATGAAAAACATTAATTAATATGTCCTGAATATGCAGGGAATTTCTGCCTTTATACTGGTCTGAGAAAATTTTAAAAATATCAAAAAACTTTTTATTAATCAGTCTTATGACTGCATTTAATGACAATATTAGATAAATAAAAATAATTATTTTTTGCATTTGAATCTTTTCGACTATTATGGTCATGTTGTTTGTCAAAAAAGATAAAGAGTCAACATCTTCGTAAGAAAGTCAATGGGCTTTTTTTATTACGTAAAGAAACAAATTGATTCACTCATCACAACATCGAAAACAACAGGAAAAATTATTCACAAAGATCAAAACTGAAATTTCACATTTTACAGAATGCTCTACCATTTCTTTGTGGGACCCAGACACATCAAAATAAATTGACAAGAAGAAAAGGGGAATATTGTATCACTTACGATAGCTTCTTGTGGATACTTTGTTGTTGAATGCGACTTCTTACTAAACGACTGGACCGGCACTAACCAGCTTTCAGTGACCAAACCAATAAGCAAAATAAACAATCGCAACATAATTTAACAACGTGATTTCAACAAGTGAATAAATAAGTGTCCCGAATTTGAAAACAATAAGTCTTTTGTTGTATTATAATTAAAAAAAACCAATGGTTATGTATTGGTTGGTAATTTTCATGTAATATTTAGGTACCCTTTTCAGCAGAATCTATAATTTCAATTGAACAAAAGGTAATTTTATAATGATTCTGCACACTTCACGCTTTGTATGTATCAATGTCAAAATAAAAGAGAATACATGTTGGTTATGCACTTTTAACAGACAACAAAAAAAAATGCTACGCCACTTAACATAATATCAAATTGTCAATACAGGAAACACTAAATGCAATTCTTTTTTTTAAGTATATTTTCCATTCACAAACGATTGTGTTTAAAAAGAAAATTTCCAACCTCGACTTATTAACACTTCTAAAGTGTGCCTCGCTGACATACAACGAAAAAAGACTAACTTAACAAAGGCAGAAATAGAAACAATTGAAAAGCAAAGAAAAAAGCATTTGAACTCCTTTTACACAGATAAATGTTTTTTTGTTCTCTGACTTATCTTATTACAGTCTCGCGTTGACTAAAAATATATCGCTTTTATTCGAATATAAATTTAAAATTCTTAGCACGACTTAAGGTGCAAATTCCTTTTATAACTCATGACAGGTCGTTAGTTTTAATGTTCTATTGAAATTTCAAAAGGAAACACATTTAAAGCCTTAATTCTTTTCTCTGATCTCATTCCGCACATACATGTGATGTGGAACTGGGTCAATTGCTTTCCTGGGAAAGACACCAAAACAATCACAGCCCATTTCCCGATGACCCCCTCCCACTCATTTTTGGGAATTTTCTTTTTCCGAGTGTCCCTGCTTAAGACTCATCCCTACAATTACTGAAAGCCAACAACGGAGGACAAAATATTATAGACTTTATTTAACAGCAGAAAATCAGCGAAACAAGTATAACTTCCTTCTCAACTCCACTCGTTGCTTTGGAGAGTGGTTTGTTTGCATCTGGTAGTAATAGCTTATTTACATCAACTTTGAAGGAAGGAGCTCATTTCTAAAAGTCTACGGACCTTTAGTTCAGCATTGAAAAAGAAAATACGAGCTTCATCGAAATGACCCTCCGTAAGGTTTATAATACCACTTAGGATATCTGTGCCAGAATCGTAAGGTGTTCCGAAGAAATGTACCTCACTCGGAACAATAAATACAGTGGCGGATACAGAAGGTACTAAAAATAATTGACAAAAGAAGACGTGTGCTTTTGTTCATATTCCTTAAATGGAAATCAACACCTCTTCATTAAAATTTCTTAGTACCTTCTGTATCTGCCTTTGTCATGCAATTAAAAGGAAAACTTTAGCATGATCTATTTTCCAAAGCGAAGAATAAAGTAAAGAAACGTGATTGAAAGAGAATAGATAAAACTTTAGAAGTTTAATGAATTCCAAATATGCTGAATATTTCATAGAAAATATTACGAATCAATTTTTTTTGCTTCATAAACGAGCATAAACAAAAGTTAAAGCAAAGAGAAAACCACGAGGTATGGCTTCTGTGACGCCAGCAAGAAGTTGTATAGGTTGTATATACTATGCATGATATTGAAAGTCAAGTTCAATATAGGATAGAATAAAATATTTGTTTACAAAATACTGCGGATACAGGAAGGCGTCAAGCTATTTTTATCTTCGACATTTTCAAATATTGTAAAGCAAATTCGTAGTGAAACAATTTCAGAAAAACTTACTTACACTTTTTGAAAGGTTTTTACAAACTACGAGAGAAGTGAAAAATTCTGAAAAATCAAACAACACTTAATTCAGAAATGGTAAAGTCTGACACGGATATTTTTACATTTTACATTCATGAAACACAAAAATGATTTCTAAATGAACAGGGTTGGAATTTGACGAAAAACGGAAATTTGGCCTTTACAGTGTCGGGAACAGGAGATATGTTTTTTAATTCAAAGAGAGTAATTGGTTTTCATATTAGGTTCGTTGATGAAAAAAGATGCAACTGAAAAAAAAGAAGTGATACAGTAGTGATGGATCTAAAAAATAATCCTTTAACAAATGAACAAACAAGCGAAAGAACGAACGAAGGAACGCAGGTCAATTTATAGACTCGCAAGAGTCTGGCGAGAAAGTTGTGTAACTTTGAAATTTGAAACACCCCTGTCTCAGATATTCAACATCTTTAAGAAATTATCTATCATTCATGTCTTAAAATAACACCCGCCGTCTTAAATATTTGATACCTTCAGTTGTGCTTATAGAAAGGTAATCAGGAAAAAGCATTTAAGCCATCCTTTACATGCAACTAGTCTAGACTAATACTAAATTTCAGAAAAAAAAGAATTTATAGGATCTCTTATAGGTAGATCTAAAAGGTCTTAATACAAAGTCAGGGCTAAGGGGCAAAGCACATTAACAGATCCGCAAAAATACATTCAAAAGTAATTTTTGCGCTGGCTTTTTGTTTACTATCAATACAAGACAAGGAGGCAACGAAAATAAGATCAGCAATCACTTTGAGACAAAAGAATGAAATTGGACGCGCAAATTTTTTAGTCAATACAAAAAGATTTTACAGAGGGGTTGGCGCAAACATGAGCACCTTGTGCAACAACCTAAAAGGGTGCTTAAGGGGCTAAAAATGAGTGAATGAGCCACTTTCCAGACGGACTGGAATTTTATTGACGTCATGATTAAGTTTCAGAGAGATGCGCCGCGTATAGCTAAAAAGAATTTCACACCTATCCAATTTAATTGCCTAAGGAAATGACACCACTCTATATACAAGAAAGCCTTGAAACCTTTCCTTTCATCAATGAGCAAAATCATTTAACAGGAAGTCCAGGAAATCCCAAGGAAGTGAATTAGTAGACAAAGCTCTTGAAAAGGTCTTGAATTTGAACCAAAAATTATATCACACAACATTAAATTTGGTCAAAGAATATTGTAAAAAGGTACTATAAAAAGGATTGTTGTAAACAACTTGTTCCACTAGACTCCGAAGGGTGCTTAATAAAATAAAAATTGATTCTTTCAGGGCATAAAGCACCTTCGAACATTGCAGTCCTACATTTTGGAAAGTTAGTAGAAAAGCTAAGGTTCTTAAACTTTAGCCTACAAAAAGGTAAATATCAAAGTTGGGCTCAAAACATACTTGCATCTCGTAACCCTATCACCCTCCCCGCGTTTCTATAGTTACTATAGTTTCTATAGTTGTTATGGTCCAACGGGGTGTGTCACTAGGTTTTGGATTCTACGTGGGATAAATTTTATCGATTTTTTTACCAGAAATCGCGGAAAAAATCTCTTAATGGATTCGACGAAACTTTCATATTTTCATAGTTTTTTCAGAGATTCACGAAAGCCGAAAAAGTACCTTGACAAGCGGCACCAGCCCCGTTCCCTTTTTGCCTGAGTAGCCCCCTTCTAGAAAGCAAGCTAAAGTCTCCCGTTAAAGGCACGTTGACAAAACAGAAGAAATTACAAGAGGTTCTGTTTCTTTAAAAGGAAAGCAACTCGGGTCAGAATCAATAATGAGAGGGCTACCTGTTTTAACTAACCTCAAGCTGACCACGTTTTCAGGAAATTAAACATAGACATACACATAGCCTATCACAAAAAATTGGCGGCAATAGTAATCTAAATCTAAATCAATTAAACTAGTGGTCACAAGTCGTGAGACCTTTCTTGTGTGTAAAACCTTTCACAAAATTACACTTTGAAATCGCTACTAAAAATTATTAAATTAAATCTCTTCGACTTTTTCCGATTTTATAGTTACTTAAAGTAAAATTGTAGTGCTCCATTGGAGAATCGAACAACTTGGGGAGTCAACTTTATTTCAGTATAAGCTAAAATAATTCTGAACAAGTGATAGTTTTATGGACCTACCTGGTTATAAAATGAAATTAACCCTTAACGCCATAAGAATGAACGAACGAACGAATGAATGAGCACAGCTCAATTAATAGGCGAATTACTACACCCATTATACCAGGGAAAGAGAACCTTTGTCTTTCTGATGAATGTGCGTATCTTTAAGAAAATCATATCATAGGTATCCAAAAAATCAGAAAAAAATAATAAACCAATTTTGGGAAAACCCCCAAAAACCTCTTTTTCAGGTCGTTTTTTGCCAAAATCGACCGCGAAATTTTTTTATAAAAAATCAGGTTCCGTCACATTTTGGCCATTACCATTTTGCACCTTTGTGCAAGAAAAACCTCATTTTGGGCCCGTGTTTTGTCCAAATTGGCACAAATAACTTTTTTTCGAAATTCGGGCTCCTTCACATTTGAGGGTTTACGGACAAACACAGGTCAATTTATAGGACCTCCAGGTAGGTCCAAAAAGTAATTTTGTATAGTCAAACGTGCTAACCGCACTATGTGTATGTGTTCAACTCTTGTATTTTTCAATTCCACGAAAGGTGATTCCAACAAAGATGAGATGATTTCAGCAGTTGTGAAGCTTCACTGTATGACTGCCACCCCTTGCACCATTGTTAGACTCTCTAAACCAACCATCGCTCCCTTAGCCCAGAAAAGGAAAAAAATGAAGAAAAGAAAACGATAACTCTTGCTCCTCGAACTTGGGCACTGAAAGTGACCTTACGAAGCCCAGGTGCCCTGGAAGAGCAGGAAATTTGAGAACATTTAGAAAATCTTTGCTAAAACTGCCGAACAGGGACGGCTTTTCAGAAAGCTTTGCACTGTAGCGTCGATTTTGAAACCCAAATTCTTGAGTTCAAGTAACCCCCCCCCCCCTCCGCTCAGCAGTTAATCGGAATTTAATCCAATTAACTTTTGAACAACCGGGAACAGGATTGTAGACCACCCGTTCTTTAAAAAAAAGCAATGACGCTTGACGCTATCAACTTGTACTTAATATTTTTTTCCTTGGTCTGTCTTTCTTTAGAAGTAAACAGGAAATGACGAATATATTTTCAGATATATTTTTAGGTGAATAAAAAAATTGTTACAACTTTTTTTCAATAAAGGAAAAGTCTAATTAAAAGGAAAGGAGGCCAAGGAAAAGGCCGACACGTCATGCTGACGTAAAATCAATTCAAACAAAAAGATTTATATTTTATTTGCGTCAAAGTACCTGTGACATTATTGACGAAAAGATTCAAATAAATGGTGGTGTCAATTTTTATTCGAGAAATGTATTACATATTTCATCTTCAGGTCTCTAAACATCATGACGACGAAAAGGGAAACATGTTTACAGATAACCTGCCAATAAAAACATATTAACAAACAACGCCTTAAATACTAATGGTATCAAAATACGAAAGAGAATTTTTAATGGAAACGCAAGAAAGCAATTTGAACTATAATATACCGTTTGATTGGGGCCCTATAAATCATGCAACAAACTTAAATTTTCTTTCAAGTAATATAAAAAGGTCTAACTTTTAAACTTTAAGGTATAACTTGTTAAGTTTGATTCATTAGTTACCAAGCATGTCCTTTTCAATTTAAAATTAACTTTTCAAAAAGTGCAAAACGCGTCACAAAGAGGTACCTAATAGACCTTTTCATAAATTACGTCACGACCAACGTCTGCCTCGTTTTGAATTGGGCGCTGTGGTGACCGAATCCCAAGGGAGCTTATCAAAACTTAACTCTATTGATAGATTTATCATTTTTAGTCTCATGAGACATTGTTTTTTATTTCTTTTCAAATTTGTCGAACTTCTCCATTTTCTTCCTATTTGGTCAGCCAAAGCTGAGCATTCAAATTACGTTAATATTTTTATTTGCCGTAAGACGGCAAAAAAGTTCTTCTGATTTCTTATCGGATTTTTTCGGGGAAACAGTGCGGTCAGACTAGACAAATTTAACGACGTCTGGCTTTAAATTTAAAACTCAATCTTCGGCAAAGTTCAAAAGAGAAAAATCAAAAAGTGTGTTCTTCTGATCTCAAAATTTCTTTTGTTTTGAGCCCCTAT
>JAUJPO010053526.1:0-14717 GCA_032270745.1 Tiaropsis multicirrata
TTCGTTCTCCAAACTCGTTTAAGAGACTTTACTACGGAAAACTTCAATGGGCTCAATTTGGCAGCTCATACCCTCTCCTCTAGGAATCTACAATATCCGAAGTTAGCGTTTTCGGTGTACATTTTTAGCATGGCATGAACAGGCCCTTATTAAAAGAGGATAGATTATATCTGGAAAATCGCAATAAGCGTACCAATAAGTTGGGTAGCCAAAATAACACGAAAGTCAATATTTGATAGAGCTCAAATATATTTAATGGTGACGATTTTGGTTAGCCAAGGTTCGCCTTCTGATGAAATTAACGGTCCTTTTGATACCTTAGCGGACAAAAAAATGTCCGACAAAAGTGACGAAATTTTTTGGAGGTGACGAAAATTTAGTCCGACGAAAAAATAGTCCAAAGAAAAGTTTTTTAGACTAAAATTTTCGTTTTTTGGACAAAAGTGACGAAAATATTTGTGGGTGACGAAAATTATGTCCGACAAATAATTTAGTCGGACGAAAAATTAGTCTGACATTGTTTTGTCCGATAAGGTAGACCGTTTAAAAGGATTACCACGCGTGTGACTGCATAAGGAACGGTGTAAATAGCACCGGATTACAAGGGTCGACGCGAAAGGGAATATGCAGAATGCATTTGACCATGAAATTAAAGAAAGTTAAAAAAAATTACTCTAGAAAAACTACTCTTAGGGGTCAAGGAATTGGGGAGAATAGAATGATGAAAAGGAAAAGAAAACATTGGAAAATACCAAGGAAACTAACTATACTAAATTGAAACGCTTTAAGTGATATAACATATGCCGAAACATATGTCTGAGGGATGAAGAAGTAATTTTATTAACCTTACCCACCTTTGCGGGGGGAATAAGAATGAGGAAACTAGCGCCGCAGAAATGCCACTTTCTCAAAAGGATTAAAATGCGTTGGAAAAAGGTTCAAATCTCTAAAAAATCTCCAAAGCTTTTTGGAGAAAACAAAACGAAACTAGCGAAAGTTGAGAAATGGCATTTTCTCAAAAAGATTAAAATGTTGGGAAAAATTTCGAAATAATTTAAGTTACCACAAGAATAAAATAATCTATATATCATATGTTTCTTAATGACCTTCGGGAGATGTGAAGGTTGAGAGAGATATTAATGAGTAAAAATATAAGAGAAAACCATCAAAATAAGCATTGATGTGTAATCTCAATAAGAAAGCTTCGAAGCATTGAAGTTGATGAAGTTGATGAAGATGATGATTGTGAGAATGAAAAAAATGTAATTGAATATGAAAAGTGAAATCGGAAAGTACAATTTAAAAGTTTTCTGTGAACCTGTATGAAGATCTTCTCTTTTAGCCTGTACCAAATCATCTTTGCGTGCATTTTATTTAGATTTCCTTTTTTCAAAAGTACGAAAAAATCAGTTTGGTACAGGCTTATGATTGGATCTATAAGCTAGAGGCGACAGTTTTAATTAAAATTACACGTCTCTAAAAGGAGAATTTTTAACAGAAGTTTTTTAACAACAAACGAAGATTTTTATCAAGATGGTTCGTGATGATAAATATCAAGATTCAGAAAAAATGAATTTGAAGGGTAAAACTTTTTAAAGCCGGACAATTTATTTTTCGGACGATCCTTTAATTCCCAGAAAAGCATTTGTTTGTCTACGTTTATTAAGCAAATCTTCTAATTTCTTAGGATCGATGGTTCTAAAATACAAAAGAATCGGTATTTTTACACTCCATTTCCACCGTGATATAGGGATTTCAGCGACTTTAGAAGAAGATATTTAGAACAAAAAAGAACAAAAAACAATACATCACGACCTCCAATGACCTTTTTACTACATTTTCTTTCCAAATCCCACCCGGGGTGTGAGGCGGCACTTACCTTGAGGACCAAAGGGGAAGTGCCACCAGGAGTTTAAAAGGTGGAACCAGTCAGAGACTAAATTTTTTGGCAGATTTGATTAGTATTTTGGAACAAATTATTTGCACTTTAATGATTTTAGGACCCTGTCAGAGACCTCAGAGCTTCAAAAATGTACCCTTACTCTTACTGGCGGCACGTCCCCGTACCCGATTTTCCCTATGTGCCCGACTCCCCTGGGTTCTAAATCCACCCCACTTATATAATTTCATTAAATCTCTTTTTTTTAATTTTAGAATATTTCAACGACAGTGCATCTGAAGAAAATGTCGGAAAATCAAAACTTGACGTTATGGTGGAAACCAAAAAAGAGGAATACGTCAGCTCGTTCACTGTCCATGGCCTAACGCGAATCTTCAAAGGGTCAAAATCTGAATCGATATTTTGGATGTCGATGCTTTTAGTAGGTGTGACCTTATCCACGTATGTTATCCATGGCCTCATCAAGAAATATTTCGAATACAACATCTATACTGAGGTACGATCCACAGTTTCCATACAGAATATATTTCCAGGGATCACAGTGTGTGAGTTTAACGGCATGTTATCAAATTACTTCGCATACTGCGGTCAACAACGTGGTCACACTACGACGATTTACGAGGCTGACAATGTCTGCGGGATCGACGCACGAGCCGGAAACAAAGAAATCAAGAATCAACTCGACCATCCGTTCCAGTGGAGCAACGGCGTGTTCAATGTGACGCAATGTCACACGTGGGGCGGTAAATATTGCGCCAAAGATACTTATATTAAATCGTTGGCGGATCACGATCACAGATGTTTCACTTTTAACTATAACGGCGATTTCTATGACACTTATTCGCACGCCTATGTGGAATTCACCATAAATGATAAATACACCAAAGGCGCCCCGTTCATTATTGCCATAGTCCACGATCCAAGAATTGCCGAGCTGGACATGACTAACAGAGTGGTGATAGAGGCGTCCAAGATTTACGAGTTAAAGATCGAAAAGACGGTTATCAAACGGCTTCCAACACCGTTCCCTTCGAACTGCACCGTCGGCAAAATGAATGATTTCTTTCCAGGAAAATATACCAGGCGAAACTGCCTGGAATCGGTCACCTACTCCAGAATGTTTAAAGAATGCGGAGACGTGTTAGACTATCATCTAAAATACATTCCCAAAGAGTTAAAAGAAAAATACAAAAGCAATAAAACGATACGCGAGGTCATCCAATGTATTGAAAAGTTCAGCCAAGAAGAAGTCACCGATATCAAAGAATGCCCATTCCCGTGTGAAGAAATCGAGTACACGACGATGCCAACTTTCCACAGCCGAGTACCGAGAGATGAGATACCGACGTACCGATTACATATCCAATACCATCGTGTAGACTCGTATAAATCGATTGAGGAGAAACAATTGGTGACATGGGATCAAGTAGCAGGAGAAGTTGGCGGTCTGGTTGGTTTGGTAATTGGTGCATCCTTTATATCTATCATTGAAATTGTCTTTTATTTCTTCTTGTGCTCCTTCCATAAGGTGAAAAGAGCATGCTACACATCATCAGGATGATGATGCAGGACATTGTTAACAGTGAAAAATAAGAAAAAACGAAAACCCTTGAACAGACAATCCCCGCCAGTCGAACGGAACGTTCTTTTAATGCCAAATCAACGTTTTTCCAATATCAGCACGTTATTTTGGAAGTTTGGAATAACGTTATGTGCCTGCGGGGGGTCAAGACAAAAATGATATCGCTCCTTGAAAATATCATCGACCTATAGTAGATGGAGGAGGAAGAAGATGTATAGTGGTCCTTCAATACGAAAGTTAAACCGAAAATCTTATTCACACCGTTCATGTAAATATTATGTAAAAACATTTGGCCTCAAAACACTGATCGATATTTGCAGAATAAAGTATGCGCTACACCACGGTGATCTTTGTTAGGAACTTTGAAAAATCGGCTCATATTGAAATCAAATTTAACAGATAAGTTACTTCATAGGTTAGAAAGAAAAAGAAAAGAAAAATATTTCACTGACTTTACCAGAACTCATATTATCGGACACTTTTGTTTTCAAGAGATCCCTCCATCCCGTCCTCATCCCGGTTCAAATCCCTCAAAATTGGAATCAAATTTAATCCAGATCGGGTTACTCTAGAGACTTGAAAGTTTCAGCATACATAGATTGTAATATCCTCTAAAGGATAAAAGAAAAAGAAATCCTTATTTTCAAGCCAAATTGTGTAAATCTTGACAGAAGTGAAAATTTTGAATCCGATTAATCCGAACACAGATCGCCGTGTACCTGATTTCTTCGATTTAGACACCTCTGTTATCTGTGCCCCAGTTAATGCATCCATTGCGAGCTTAGAATCGAAGGGTCCCAAGTTCTATCTCACACGAGGCTTTCAGTGGTGAAAATTGCTAATCACGTCTATTTCCATAGGCTCCTTTGTAGGTGTTTCGCAAGGAAGGCAGGATCCTCACTCGTTGATAACAGTTCACTAGAACTGAAGAAGGGTATCCTGGGTAAATATGTTTAAATCTTATGATATGGTATCAAAAGCTTAGTGGGTTGGGTCAAAGTAATATTTTCCCAGTGGGATCATATGAAAATCTGTTGTTCTTTCATCATTATTTTCAGTGGATTGGATTTACTACGGCCGAGAGAAAGAACGTCCGATTCTCGTCTAGCGTGTCCATTTCCTCCATTGCGGCGGAAAATGGGCGTTTTTTGAGATCCTATTGGGTTACAGAGACAGGGGTATATTTAATATGAATACGTCCTCAATTTAACCTGGGGTGACCTTTTTCTCCCACTGGGGTGAAAACATGGACGTTTTTTGAGCGATTCTTTCATTTGAATGGCCAGTGGGGGCGGATCCTATTGGGTTACAGAGACAGAGGTATTTATTTCTAGTGCAAACCAATAAACGCTTATTTCTAAAATATTTGTAATAATATAATTATAATAAAGAAGATTATGAAGATTTTATTGAAAGAAAGACTTTTGTGTGTTGGTGTTGAAGATGACATTTTATTCAAGAACGAAAAAGCAATTTAAAAAACTTTGAGTTAGGCCAACCATAAATTAAAGTTCGTTTCCGCGTTACCAGCCGGGTGAGAATTTTTTTAGGTCACCGGGGGCCGCAAAGAAATAAGGAATTTTAGAATTGGTGTGAAAATTTTGAAAAAGCTAACAAACATCTTTAACAAAAGAAATATACTTTTAAATTTAATCACCATCGCATCCTAGAAAAAATGTAAATTTTTTTTTTCTGGCCTCCCGCATGAGTTTATTTTTCGTCAAGCGGAAACGCGGAAAAGAAGAATTTTTAGGGTTAGCCTAATAAATCGAAATTCTTTTTGCACTTTTAATAACTCGAAATGTTATGTACACATTTTTCATTTAGAGTTAATATTTTTTTTAATTTGAGTTTTTAAATCAACAAATTAAAATCTTACTAGTTATTAACTCAAAGAACATCGTTATGATGCTTAACTTGGAATAATCTGAAACTCAACTTTGCACAGAAATGGATTTGAATCTCAGACCCAAAGTTTCACACTTTGTGCACAACTCTAATGATTTCTAAAGACGCAATTAAACCGCACTTATAGAAAAACATCTCAGGTTGCGAAATTAGTTACCTCGTAAATTTAAGGTTTATACCATGAAAATTTGAATTAAGTAACTCGAAAAATTTCTATCATAAATTTACGAGTTAGGAAATTTAATGACGACGTCATAAAATGTTGTTTTTGTGACGTCAAAAATAGTAAAATTCGACTTTTTCTCATCTCTACTTTCCCAAGGCTAACAAGGTACTGTGCTTTGTTACTAACCTTTTTAAAGCTTGTAGGAGCAAGTTACTTTTCAGCATACATCAGCATCCCAATATTTTCATGACCATTTGGATGACCTTGACCATTTTCGTTTTGATACGGTCAACAAAATAATATTTCCTGTACTCAATCAAAGAGATAGCATCCATACATGAGCAAACATCAAGTTTCTTTCAGATTCCACAAAAATAATGATCCTTTATAGCGTAACGTTGGTTGCGATGGAAAAAGACAACATCTTTCTGTATTGCTTAGTATTTTTAAATCCATGTTTCATATATTTTTCTCTTGGAGCTAAAAAACAACAACAAAAAACGTTTTGAAAAACGTTTTCTGGAAAACCGAATTTAATAATATTTTTTTCTTCCTTATATCACAACTATTAAGCTATTTTTGATGCGTTTTTAGACCATCTAGAGGTTTAAATTTTCAAAATCGCACTTTTTGTGTCACTGCACTTTAGTCCGCAAAACAAAAATGCTTTCTATGGCACTGCATAAAGATTTTTCTGGGCCGGGTTATGTACAGGTCAAAGTCGTAGATTCCAAGTCCTAATTAGCCACTTACGTAACCTCGTTATAAACGAGGTTACATATAAACGAGGTTATGTATAAACGAGGTAACGTATAGCAAACTACACAAATCGAAGAACGACGACGGTGAGTACAGAAGGCGAGAACAAGAACGACGTCGCGGCTCCCGCTATTCTGTAGAAAAATTATCAGCCCCCCCCCCTCCCCTTTTTTTTCTCGATTTATTTCAATCAACGGAGCCTCGCTATATTAGGACAGACCCAACACCTAAATCTTCTTCACTACCTTAAGGTAGAAATTAAATTCTGCAAAACACGGAAAAAAACTATTTGCGAAATGTTTAATCCCATAAATTTACCAAATAATCCACTTACGGTAGTAAGGTACTAAAGTTAATGTCAGATAAAGTTAATTTATATTATACACTCCATGTAAAAATTCCTTCAAAATTTACATCTATTTTTCCTATTTACAAAATAAATATGACTCTCAACAATGACTTGATGTAAAACAAAAGATACGAATTAGGGACGGAATTTCCCAGCATGCACAGGACGTTTTTTCAACGTCAGAACAACGCCACTTGGATGTTGAAACTGTGTGTTGAAACTGCTGGGTTTCGCGAGAATGAATAGACCTTTCTTAAGAAATTCGCGATTACGAAATTTACGAAAAAAAGAGAACCAATACACTTTTTTCTCGCAAAAGTCTTTCATACGCGCGACTCAAAGATTTAGTATCAAAACACGTGAGTTTTGTTTACTTTTTGGCCCCGCCGCGCGTGGGGTTATTCGGCACCTGCCAAAAGATCACCAAACGTAAGATCATCCAATCATCAAGACAATCCCAGATCACTCAGGAAATCTACCGTCACCTGATTTACAAAAAATACATTTCCGCAAAATGAAAAACTAAGAGGTGTAGCGTTTGTTGGTAGGGTTTTGAGAGGACTATCCGGGGTAAGAATCAATGTAACCAAATTTATCCAGGGGTTTGAGAAAAATCAAGAGGTGAGTACACGATATATCTTTTCTGATAAAAAGCCCATTAATTTTTATACTGGATTTATGAAGAATTGTGAAACAGGAAATCATATCTCTGAACCATTATTCCACCACACTTTTCAAAAATTATCCAAAATTGATGCTCACGAGAGTTAAGATGAAGATGATGAATAAGAAAGCAAATTGATATCATAACTTCCATCCACCTATAAAATCAAGTTTTCAGAATGAATTATTTTAAAGACATTATATTATTTCTTATTCAGAAAATATCACAGATTTTGGGGATGAACCGTACCAATTCGCAAATTTTATAATTCTTTGTGGAATATGTATGAGACAATTGTTTTTCTTTTTTCCTTATACCTTTAAGTGCCGAAAATGCCGAAAGAGCCAACAGAACAATTAGTTTCCATTTCAAGAATTAACCTTTAGCCACCGCTGTATATTTTCCAGAAAAAGTTCATACCCCCTATGGTGAGGACACCTCCAGGGGGTAACTATGGTAAAAGATCCAGGGGGTCTATACAAATCAGGAGAAATTCCACAGGGTATGCGGGAAAGTAGAATATCCAGGGGACATGGGTGCTAAAGAAGATATCTTCAACATGCAAATCCAGGGGCGGGAGATGAAAATCCAGGGGTCAAAGAATTTTGGTACAATAACAAGGGATGTGAAATTTAAAAAAAATGACTTCCTCAACACCTGGAGGTAAAGCCCAATGTTGCGTTAAACAAGATTTACCTCAAACGGTTTAATAACATGCTCTCCAGTTACCCAATTACATTCATTGAGTACTTCTCTGGCTGATTTCAAACCATTTTCCAATTTTTTAAGGTTCGATGAATACTGAAAAGATAAAAAAAACAAAAAAACTCAATACTGTTGTCAGTAGCAACCAAAGTATAATTTTTTTTCTCTACCATATAAGGAGGTTACGCAAGGGGCTATTAAGAACGTGGAATCTACGACATGGACCTGGCGAGTGTACATAACCTAATAAGCATTATATACGTATAAAGATTTTGTTGGTTCGGGTTATGTACAGATCTAAGTTGTACATTTCACGTCCTAAACAGCCCCTTGTATAACCTCGCTATTTTTTTAAAGTTGCCTTTTTATCCACCACTAGCCGACTTTGAGCTAACGCCACTTAGGGGCGGAAATCGTGCCAAAAGTAATGTAAAAGTTAGTATTAGAGCCATAAATATGAAAAATTTTAGTCGGAAATGTTCCACAAAGGCAAAATTATCATCGGCATCAACAATGTAAAGCTAATTCTTGGACGATTTAGAATTACTTGAGTCAGGGATTCCTTTTCTTCTTCATTAACATTGTCTTCATCATCATTTTTCTACAAAACAAAAGAAGTATATACATACAAAATAATAAATTAAACAGCAAAAACGTTATGCAATGTCTATCCAAGCACATGTGTAAAATATCTATTACACTGACTCCATCTTTTCGATGTCAATAGATGATTTCGCCGTGACGTTCATTGTTATTGAATGACTCGCTTATTCAAAATGTAATTAGTCATTAAATCAAGACATGATAAGTTGCCTGCCAGAAACGGCAGGCATTTGTAAGGCATAGGATGCACACTTTCAACGAGTTTTAAAAGTCGTTAACAAATATGAAAAGATGAAAGAATGGTAAACGCCTTTGAAAATTGAAATTAAATTCAGAGCGTTGTAATTAGAGCCATAAGTAAGATGCAAACACCCGAAATCATCTATAGTTTTGAATTATGGTTGTCTCGGGACAAAGTCCAAAAGATTCTGAAGGTCAGTCTGCACTCATCGAGCACTTTTTTTAACAGTTCTGTAACGCTATTGGTTGAGAAAAGAGATACCGCGTTTCTATTGGTTTAAACTGACGTAATGGTTGAGTGATCTCTGAAAAATTGTGAGAGAAGGGCCGGCCTTGATTGCCGAGCTATCGCGGAACACAATCAATCCATGATATCCAATACCTAATCTTTTCAACAGAAACATCTCAAAAGTTTGGATTTTTGTCACTAGTTTTATTATTAAAAATTCAAAACAAGTGATATACACCCCCTGATTTGGATGTCTCCGTCTCCGTATAAAAATCACGAATATCATAAAACTTTGTTCGTTTAGATTCGATTCATCAGATTCTGTTTTAACCTTTTCTAAGTTTGATTTCGTCAGTCTGAACAGTTTGATATTGTCCAATCGAAAGTTTTGCCATCTAGGTGACGGTTGATGCAAAATGACTCGCAAAGAAGTGAATTGATGGTCTGGTACTCCTGGAAGCTAAAAAAATAAGTTTAATACAGGATATCCAATAGCATTACGTGAACTTTTATACGAAATTATCTAAAAAAGTCGGATGTTTGACACTAGTTTTATTGTTAAAAGTTCAAGTGGTTAGCAGCCTGCTTTTTGTAAGAATGTTTCCATAATAAAAGATCAAGTTAAAGTAATGGATATCGTGAATTTGACCTAACTAATTTTCAAAAATCCTGTTGAAGATATAGGATATCCAGGGGGGTCCGAAATTTTCAATATCCTAGAATAACCAAGGGGGTAAGAATTTGAGGACCAAGGATATCCAGGGGGGTTCGAAATTTTTGGCACGGATATTCAGATGGGTTGGTGAAAAAATCGACATCCTCAACAGTGGGAATATGGTTTTTTTTCTGGAAAAGCCCAAAGCCAAAAGATTGTGCAGGGGGATGGAGGCTATGTATCCGACGGTAACGTAAAATTGGGTCATGTCCAGGGCAGGGAGAATTTTGGATGACCAAGAAAGGGTCAAATCGACGCTTGTCCAGTGGTAAAGGTTGTGCCCAGGGAGCTGAAAATGTGAAATGTCCAGGGGTAAACTATGAGAAAAAGCTTACTTCATCCACCCCCTGCCTCCCTGCATAGTTTATCTCTGGAACAGTAATATCCTTATTCTGAAAACTTAACTTAACTTTCGCTGTGGCATTATAATTGATTACAAAACGAAAACACGAAAAGGCTAAACTTTTCTCTTCTACAACAACATCAACTTTTTGAAGAAACTAGTATAATATAAAGAGTGCTTGGTTATTAAAAAAAATGCTAAAAATTCAATTATGTATGATCAATCCTTCTTTTGTCAGCTATTGCTACCATGCCAACAGACCACTTACAAAAGCATTGAGGAGGGCAGTTAGGCTGTGTTTTTGGTGATTTTCTACTATTTTAAAGTCTTATGACTGGCATTGAAGCTATTCATAATAGCCACCTACCTCTTTATGGAATGAAAATCGGTGTTGATTCTGTCCCTCGGCAGCTGAATGCGGTATTTTCATCAATTTTTGATTTTGTAACAAAGTGACGACTTCGCCTGTACAGTAATACAACGGAATCAACAAAAAGAAACTACCTGCTCATAATCTGGTATTTATTGGGCTGTTTTCGAAAGTAAATGTGCTTGGGGGTTGAGGACATGTGTCCAAAATTTGTGATGTCTTGGGGTAATTTTGGTAAAAATTGACCCTTGTCCGGGGGTATTAGCCCGTTGCTGCAAAGCGTCGCTGGCCGGAACCAGATTTCCTTTTCCGACTTTTTTCCTTTTGCTAATTCTTTATGTTCCCCGAAAAAAAAATTTTTTAAATTAAATTCGAATTTTCACCACTCAACGTTCTCTCAACGTCCAAACGTCTCAACGTTCTGACGTTAGATCACCATATTGTTTCGACGTTAAAACAACGCCCCGTGCCTGTTGGGCTGGTATATACTCGAACATCCAGTAAGCAAAGCGGCTTTTTTCTTAATGATAACGAGTGATCATGCTACGATTCACGCACTGCATTTTAAGCGGAAAATGCCGCAAAACTAAGCCTTATTCGCGGAAATTTTATTCCTCCGATTCGCAAAAATTTATCTCCAAGGTGAATAGTAATGATTTTCTTTTATTATACCTGATTGACTTCTTGCTTTAACAGTGAATTTGTAAACATAATAATTTTGGAACGACATCTCCCGCAACTAAAAAAAAAACAAGTAAAAAGAACATAGGTGATTTCTCATGCAAAAACATTTTTTCAGGTTGAACGGAAATGTTATGCTACTACGATGTCAATCAAATATTCGGTCGACAAGATGACTCCCAGCAGGCGCGGAACGTTGTCTTGACGACCAAACAACGTTGCTTCAACGTCAGAACGTTAAAACAATGTTGGAAAAATTAGGCGAGGCCGTAACCAAAAGCTTTAGTCAAAATTCGCCAAAATTTAAAAAATCGATGACTCGCCAAAATAAGTTCTCACTTTTCCACTCGCCAAAATTAAAAAAAAAATATTGATTTTTTCCCTTCGCCAAAATTAGTACTCGCCAAAAATAGTTCCCCACAATGTGACACTTTTCTTAATTTAGCGTCCCGTCAGCAACATTAGGAATTGATGACCACCAAAGTCCCTCACATGGATTGGGTTTGACACGTGCGAAAGTTCGTTCATTTGCCAAATAAACTGCTGTAAGAGAGAATTGAACGCCGGTCTCCTGTATCCGCATCAAGGTTGACAACCGCTTAACCACTGTGGCAACGGCGTCGAGGAGATTTCTAAGATTGGCAAAAACCTAAAGAACATGTTGACTATTTAAACACAGAGAAAACAAAGAATAGTTCGAACCCCCCCTCCAAAAAAATTTTCCAGTGGAAGGGGGGATAGCAAGAAGGGGGGGGGGGATCAACATATTTTTGGTCAGAAAAACGACTTTCTTTCTCAAACTTGAAAAAAAAAACTTGCGATTCTTACTGAAACAAGCCACATGCTGAATGGACCTACCTAACAGTAGGGGGTATTTCCAGGGGGTATTGCAAAACAACCATTTTTCATAGTACAAAAGTGTTAAGAAGATGGGGTATGGATCAGTTTTAAGAAGGGGAGGGATATCAAGAAGGGGGGATCATTTAAGAAGTGGGGGATAAGACCTCTTTCCGAACTATGCAAAGAGTCTACAATTTTTGTCTGATTTTTGAATAGCTCCGGCCGGGGCATTCTGTACCAGATAATACCTCACATTTATCGTTCGTTAGTACCGGATTTTTCCCGTAAAGTCTCTGCGGAGAAGTGTAGAAACTTCATGATTTCTGCTGCCCTCTACTAAATTTCCCACAAAATTTCATTCACACTTCGCCTTCGTTGTTTACGATTAGTTTGAAAAATCTCAAACAAGGAAATTGCAAATGTGAACAGACCCTCTACACTACGGGAATTAATGTTTGAATTTTACGCAGATATTTGGAAGGCCATTAACTGATTTTGGTTTCAATGAATCACGTGACAACGTCAAAAACAAAAGTGACGTTGAAAAATCAAATATTTGACGTCAAATAAAAATTTAATTTAAGTTTTATGTTCAAATCAACAAGAATTATTTTCTGTATTTCAAAACCGCAACGAAGTTGGCATCAGTCAGTTCAACATTATTTTCCGTAAAGTGAAATTGGATATTATTTAAAAATAAAAATATTTTTTAAAGCTGAATCTTAGTTTTAAATTTATCAATAATGGATAGCCAACAACCCAGTATTGTTCAACTCGACAAGTCTCGACAAGGTAGCTGGGCGGTAGCAACAGTAGTTAAACAACAACAACAACAACAACAACAACAACAGGACGAGAGTTGTTCACAAAACTCTCACACATCATTGTGCGATGCATATGATCAAAAATATTCAAATGTTCTTGAAAAATATCAAAAGACACAAGAGGTAAGTCATTTATTTTTGGATATATAAATTAAGTTTGGGATTAATCATTATAAGTTAAATGGTCTGCGAGTCATAGCTGACCATGATGTAACGAATATATACCGTTGAAGATCTTCATATAATTGATTTCTATCAAACCAGCTCAACACAATCAATAAACCAAACTTTGGTTTCATCAGAGTAACAGCAAGCAGCAATATACATTAAAGCTTCCCGAGCCAAAAAAAATAGTTTGTAGCATCATAGCATTCCAACTGATGCTATGGTTATCCATAATCCATAGTCCAGTGAATTAATAATTAGGAATTATAAAAGAAACGAAGAAAGTCACAGAGCTTTATCGCCTGTTCAGGGCCCACACTACCATTTTGAAAGTGAGGGGGCCAAATAAAGTGATATGTTAGGTTAGCGTCAACCAAAAGCGCCACCGTGGTTGGCGCTAAGGGGCCAGAAATGCTGAAACGGGTTAAATGTGCTTGTTTTTCTGTTGCTGTCTTCTAAATGTATCAAAAAAGTTAATTGTTACCACCTAATCAAAGCATTCGAATTGCTATCAAAACATTCAAAATTTATATTCTTGTGTTAAGCAAGTAACAAATTTACATAATTTCATTGCGTGCCCGCCCTACTGTATGCATGTTTTTATTAAAACACCACTGTGTGAAAGCCTCTGGATGTTCTTAAAAACTTTTCTAAAAATTTCAAAGTTTCAAGAAGTTTAAACTGTAATGCTTTTTTCAACAAATTATTTTCTTCCTTGCAGCAACTTCAATATTACAAAAATGAATCTCAATCACAAACATTGTTGGCAGCCGCAGTCAAAGCAGAGTTGGAAAAAGCTTTATTGGAAAAGGATAAGGCAAAACAAGAGAGGATTGAAGTGTTGCATCATTATGACTCATTCCTCGAAGAACATGAACGAAAATTAAAAGTATGTCGATGACTTTTTTACGATTTTTCAAGAAATTTAAAGTCTGTTGAAAATGATTGTCAGTAAAAATCGCTTCTATGTAGAAACCAGGACAGTATCACTTATTCAATTTTTGCTTCTTCCGTGTCACCCTGGTTTCTACATATTAACTGCTTTTACTGACAATCTTTTTGCAAAAGACTTTAGTTTCACACGACTACAGCAGAAACACTGTTACTGTCTTGTTTCTACACACTACATATGTGAAATTATGGAACTACTGTCCCGGGATTGAAAATGTTTAGATGTCAGGGGTTAAATAATCATAAGAAAAAGCTCATATCTTCCACGCCACCCCTTGTATAATTTCTGGAACAGTCCTAACACCTTTCCCGAGATTATTTCGACTTCTTATCTAAAAGACTGTTCTGTTTGGATTTTATGTAAAAAGAAACTAGAAATAAATATAAGTTCAACTAGAAAAAATTATTAAAAAAGCTCTTTCGGTTCTTCAGATATTTCATTTTTTGTTTGTTTTTTAAACAATAGATTTTCATGGAAACGAGGTCGGGCTTGATAAAATTTATTTTATGAGAGGTTTGACCGTAAAAACAAAGAAATAAAAGGAGCCATAGAAAAAGAACGGAAAGAACTTTTGATCTCAAATTTTCAGGAAAGGTCTTGCATAGTAAAAGCTTTATAATGATTAACCCTTTAACTGCCGATCCTTTTTTTTAAGGTTCGACCTATTTGCCGAGGGTAAAAAATTAAGGTTCGAACTCTTTGCCGATGACGGCATATGCCGA
>JAUJPO010053537.1:0-14716 GCA_032270745.1 Tiaropsis multicirrata
CTTTCAAAATCTGCTCTACACACTAAATTCTTTCATTGGAGGCTGATAAAAATCTGCGGAAATTTCTATTTTTGGAAGAAAACTGGAAATTCGATCTATATTCTTAATTAGGATCGAAAAACAAAGGATGATCCTAATTAAGAAAGTCAGTGTGACCGAAAAAAAATAATCTTAATTAGAATAGAACTTCTGACTGAAGATGCATGGTATTAACTCTCAGTAGTGACATGTACCACTTGGTCATGGCATATGCCTCCCATGCCCATGCTCATGATGGAGAGAGAAAAGAGTGTGTGTGACATAAAGAATGAATATGGTTACATTTACTGATTCTAGAAACTACAAAAACAAGTATAAAGATACCTGGACCGCTGTATTTTCAAAAGTTTAAGGATCATCAAGACTCAAGATGAGGGTATGCTGGCTGGGGCTTTTGCAGTGTGTTCTTCCTTCAACCTTGAACATGAACTTTCCGCTGCCTTGAACAGCCTCTGTGTTGAACTGAAATCGAAAGTAGTCACCAGCTTCCTTTTTTGTGAGACAATTTTTCCAAAAGCGGGAAACTTTTATGCAAATCGGGGTAAACCCGGAAAAACCGCCATTCACGCAATCCCGCGCGCGCGCAATCCACGTTCCCGCCCAGCAGAGGATAAAATTCGCTGTGCCCCATAAGTGACCATTGTTCTCCAAAGATCAACCTGATAAAAGTTGCTGCCTTTTGCATTGGTTTTTAGAATAAGGCCAGGAAGCATTACGTGTAATAATGTAGTAAATCATGGGGGAACTCTCGCAATCAGTTCCAGGGCTTTTTACCAAACGTTACCAAAAACGTTAATAAATTAAAAGGCGCGCAATGATCATCCCTGGGACCGAGGTTGGCAGCAATTAGTGGATGGCAAACAGTGCTTGGGCAGGGGTCGCTATGGGGCCACTCATTGCACCAGCAGGAGCTGGGGAACTGTTCTTTTGACATGTGTTCTTTATTTAGGAGTCGGTTCCCAACATCGCAAAATAAAAGGCTAGTTTTTGGGCCGCGTTATTAAAAGCCAACCATCAAATTGGAATTTATTTATTTTCTTTTAATTTTGTCAAAATTTTATTTCACTTTTTTTATACAAGCATTTCAAAATTTAATATAAAATATTAAATTCACAAATAGTTATTTCTCTACTTCAAACATAAATAGTACCAAACACCTACTACACCACACAGAATGGAGGCTGTAAAAAAATCTTACTCGTTGTATGGCTCTGTAAAACGTTCTTGTGTTGAGTGTAGTCCCTTGGGCGGAAGCGTATTTGGATATAGAAACAGGGGTCAAGTGTCAAGTTGATATTTTAAAATACACAAAAAGTTATTAGTAAAAAACCGTTATTGTGAGGTCACAGCTATGACGTCATAAACTTAAAACTTTAATATCTTTAAAAGTACGTATCAAATCATACTGAAATTTTTAGTTCATGGTAAATTTGCTTCATGTCCTAGATGGCCCAAGCTGGAGACTGCTAAATGGAAATGGAGTGCTTTTTAAAATTTACCATACGCAAGTTTCTTTGTTTTTCATGCACCACAAAATCCTTTCAAAAAAATTAACAAACTGCATCATGCCAGTTATAAAAAAAAGTAGGGTTTGGGTACAGAATAAAATAGTACTTAAATCCGAAATTCTAAAATGTTGTATACTTAGTGAATCAGTGTCGGATACAGGACTTAGACTTTTTTATTCAAGAATAGAGTAATATAAATTTCCATATAAGGTGATATGACAATTAGGGCACTCTCCTCCCATTGGTTATAGCCTATCTTCGTATCCGACACTGTAAATTTTGTTAACTGTAGTTTCTTTACTCCGTTATTTCAATAAATTATATATTTAATTTCAACCAGTCCTTACTTTCAGAATTCAGCCAAGGGTAACTACTCTGGCACGTTCCGCTGTAAATCATTTGTACTGTCACTATTACTTCATCCTTCATGGTGTAGCTTTCTTCAGAAAGGGGTAACCGTAATTGGATAATGCCTTAAAGTTCCCATACTGAGCGGGGGGGGGGGGGGCAAAACGGTTGCATTCAGTAATTTTAGATCATCTCTTACGTGTGAAACCTCTGAAAGTACTTATCACCTAAAACATTTAATAAATGTTTTTAGATTGACGAGTGATTAGTTTTTGAAGCTGTTCCAGATCGTTCCTTAATCGCTGCAAGTTACTTAAAGGTGTACTGGAAATGCTCTTTGCGTCTTCATGGGACTGTCTCTCTTCGTCCAGGGATTTTCTTTCCTGATCTAGAGCTCCTTTCTTTGTTAATAGTGTGTTCTGAAGTGATTTTAAGAGCTGCTCAACTTCGTTATAGCTGATGTTAGCAGATTCATTGTTTTCTTGGTTTTTAACCGTTGTTTTCTTTTGTTGGGTATCTTTATATGCAACCTTGTCGGCAAAGCCAACATCATCCAATCTTGTTTTCTTTTCAAGAGGGTCATCACCGTGTTGTTGTTTTGTGTTTTCTGTCTGTCTATTTATCTGTCGTTTTGCCATCAAATCTAAATCGTCGATTTCATCGGATCTTGTTTTTAACTCACCAGATAATCTTGATGAAACAATTTCGTTGAAAAGGCTCAAGATCTTGTTTTCGTTTTCTGTTGAGATACTGTCTGGTATATTTTCCGATGGCAAAGGATTGTTGTTTTGATTTTTGAACGATTTTTCCATCAGGTAGTCTCGGACTTGAGCATCGATCATTCCAATCCCTTTCAATTTGTTGTAAAGCAAATTTGAAGTGTTCGAATCTAAGGAATATCAGAGTTCATATAGTTATTTGGGTATAATTATTATGGGTACCATAACTCTGATACAAGAGTGTGAGTAGATATGCCAAACATTATGGTGTGTGTGGTGGCACTCATCGAATTTTACGCCTGCGAGAGCAATATGCTCTCCCGCGTAGTTCAAGTATCATGGTATCTGAGTGTCGCGTACACGGAGCCGGCGATGTTTGGAGAGCGCTATGATTCCTACTTGAAGAAGAGCCCAATAGGGAGGGCCTATCTATCTATCAGATTTTAAAGACTTAGAAAGTGGCTGGTCCCCAGTTGCCACAAAACGTTTTCTAAACATTCAACGTCTTTGTGCAATGTTTTAACGCCGAAACAATGTTCAAAAACGTGCTGTGCCTGCTGAGTTGCACAAATTTATTTTGAATTTTACTTTATGGCATATGGCAAATAATAAATGAATGTACCAAAGTTCCTCAAATTCCATAGAGTGACTTTTTGTCCACTAAATTTACCCTAAATCTGTTTAACTTACTGTGCTTTGACGTTTTTTTCCCTTTACAGCCAGTCCATCTTGTGACATCGCAAGGTGCAGACCATACACATTCCCAAGTGCAACAAACCAGTATCAATTGTACTAGCTTCATGTTTTTGTTTTCTTTTCTGTTTATTCTTTTAAAAGATTGGCTGTTATTATTTGTGTGTTTTTTTATTCTAAAAATGATATAGTGAAATTAGATCTCTTTGCCACAGAATGGACCCACGACCCTTACTACATCGCCTATTAAAAAAAGTCACACACATTCAAATGTAATTTACTTAAGCTATATGATGAAAATTTTTCCGAAGCTACTTCCGTAAAGGGAAAACCTGGCGGCTATCAATCATTAATTTTACGGATCAATTTCACTAATCGCACATTGTTTTTTACTTGTTCACTCAAATCGGGGAAAACGAAGGAAATCCTGTAATTCAAGCATTCACGCAATAAAGCAAACCGCTGGGGGGAGGGGGCTCTTTTAATTTCCATGCCCTAATGACCTGATAGAATAGAAATTATGTCACTGATATAGAAATCATAATTTTATCCACACTGGGAGAATCAAAACTTCCATGTTGCTTGAAAAAAACTTAATCTTAACCAATATTTATTGATCATCAGTCCGATGATAAGAAATACATTGTCTAACAATTAAAAAAGTATGCAATCTTTCAAATTTGACCAGATGTGCCCCCTGCGGTGACCGGAGAAAAACTTTAATCACAAACATGCAAGTATGCTACGCACAAATGCTTAATATTTTGTGCAAATGATTCACGATCGTTCTTCAGTGGTGGATATAGAAGAAGGTTCTCAAAAACTTTTACGGAGAGTGTTGCTTTTGCTCATATTTCTTATTTAGAAGTCAACACTGTCCGTCAAAATTTCTGAGTACCTTCTGTATGTTCTTTGTATAGATTTTTGGCCATTTGTCAGGAAAAGTTTGAAAAAACACTAATCATATGTAGAATATTATTTTCAGTATCAGTAATCTTAGGGAAAAAAGATTTTTAGGCTGCTTATGAAAGGAAGACACAAAAAATGATCTTCTTTTTTTTTCTCCCAAATTTCCGGATTCTATTAGTTAAGATAAGATAAGATACTCAATCAGAACCAATTATTTTTCAAAACATTTACTTTATTATTTCTTTACGTTTAAGGTTTTGAAAAATCAGGTAACACCCGTCCGTTATCAATCCTTTTTACCAATAATAATTACGGCAGTTGAAAACCGTTGAAAATCACATTCTGGAAAAAATAAAAATAAATTTCGGATTTTTCAAACAATGGTATAAATTTGTTTTTGATTAGGCTCCAGGACAAGATCCGTGGATTATTCAAAGATTAGCTCTTTTTTACATAAAACATAAATGTTGCTTGCATATTTTTAAACTTGATTATCAAGACAGGGTATTCAATAGTGGTAAAACTCATTTAGGGAAAGTAATCAAACAAAATTCATTTAAATATAAGGAATCTCCATATTTCCTTTGTAAGGTACAGTAACTTACCAGACAAAACTTTTGTCACTTTTTTTAGACTACTAGGCCACTTAAAAATAGTCTAAAACCAAAATTTTAGTCCGACAAAGTTTCAGTCACTTTCAAAAAGTCACTTTGTCCGACTAAGTTTTGTCCACATCCGTCTTCGGAATGACATTTAACGACAGTCTTTTTTTTTTAGGTCATAACCCCTTACCACTTGAAATTTACCATGATACCATGGTGGTCAGTCTCGTACCCAGAGCCTGATTCTCCATTCTTTGCATGGTTTGCATGATAGCCATTACGAATCCGTAATGCTATCATAATAATTTAAAAAATGGAGGAGAGGACTGGGAACGAGTTTGCATGGTGGTTAATATATTAATCTTGGTTCCTGGTCCAGAGAAATTACCTTTGAAAGTTTGAATTTTTAAGCAACCCTACATCGGTACTTAAAAGGTTATTAATGCAAGTATTTCAAAAATCAGATAAAGGCGATATCCGTAATATTGTTTCAACGTCCAAAGAACGTACTGACGTCGAAACAACGTTGTTTGGACGTTAAAACAACCTTCCGTGCCTTCTGGGTAAAGATGGCGTATTGTCAATTTCCAAACCTTCGTTTCATTTAGAACATACCATAAAATTTAATTTTTCAGTCTTAAGAAGACGAGAAAATTAAAATCAAAAATCTCCGATCCATAAAATTTCGACTTTAATTTCCCCAGCGATGTTGAAAAGGTTTTATACATGTCAAGGAACGAAAAGAAAGGAAATTTAAGTTAACTTAATAAGGACTGCAAATTCCTATATTTCTTCATTTTTTTGATGGGTTGGTCAATGAAAAATTAGAACCCCGGGGAGAGCTCTTGGGAGGTTAAATGAAACGAGAATTGATTTAAAATTGTTAGCCATCGAGTACTTATTAATGAGTGCGAAGTGGTGGGCGAGTTGAAAGAAGATATTCCTTTAAAATACTTTCCCTGGGAATTCATTTTCATTCAGTCCCAAATGAATTAAGTTTGTTTGGGGCTGAAGCAAAAATTCCCAGTTTCTTCTTCTTTTTCGTTTCGACGTTTGATATAAATTGGAAAAAGAAAAATTATATAGGGTTCCCAAAATACACTAAACGGGTTCTCTAAAAGTGATTTATAAGCTCGTAAATTATTAACTGATTTTTCGTTTCCGGGTTTTTAAGTGATTTCGTAAAAGGTGTGACGTAAAAAAATTATCTTGGAGAAAGTTTGAGAATAAGTAAATTATGAGGAGAAAATATATTATGAAACAATCAAAACTAAATCTAAACTTAAATTAATTTGAAATATATGAGAAAAGACAAGAGTCACTGCTTCTTTATGTCAACACCATCTAATTTCCGTATTGCGCCCACGAAGTGAAATATATTTTGATTTTAACACTGGGTTTAATTCAGGTTCAGCTGGGAGGGATGAAATTTGATGAAATTTGGGAGGGGCAGAAATTAGAGTTTCCTGGTCGAAATTGCGAAATTGCTCGATATTTCATAAGTTTCTTTACCATTAACACTGAACTGTTTCAACATTCAAATAACGTTCTAACATTGAAACAAGGTTCCGCTGATGTCTGCTGGGATATTTGCAATATGATTTTTTTTAAAGTCCATATAGAGAGGTCCGAAATTTTCAATATCCAAGGATATCCAGGGGGTAAGAATCTAAAGACCTAGGATATCCAGGGGGTAAGAATCTGAAGACCAAGGATATCCAGGGGGTGAGGGTTCAAAATTTTCAATATCCTACGATATCCAGGGGATAAGAATTTTCGGACCAAGGATATCCAGGGGGTTTCGAAATTTTCGGCACGGATATCCAGGGGGGTTAGTGTTAAGAAAAATCGACATCCTCAACACAGTGGGAATATGGATTTATTTTGGAAAAGCCCATTGAATCAACAAACAAAATACTTCAAGTCGAGGGATAAATCGTTAGGAAATAATTTTCTACACAATCTCCAACAGGCTCGGCAGGCTATAACCTATGGAGGAGAGTGTGCTAGTTATCCTTTTACCTTATATGGGAAATAATTACTCTCCTTGAATACCTCATGTGTCCAAAATTGACAAAAAGGTCATAAAAAAATGACAGAAAAACCATAGAAAATCGCAAAACATTATCGCAAATATATTCGGAAATTATGTGCTAACAGAAACACAATGTTATTTCAACGTTGTTTCAACGTCCAAATAACGTTCTGATGTTGAAACAACTTTGTTTGGGAGTTAAAACAACGTTCCTTGCCTACTGGGGTACCCTAATCTTACCTAATCGATCTGTTTTCATCTTTATCTCCCCATCTCATATATCATTACATTCGACAAGTTTGTTCCAAAACCCCAATTTATATGAATTTAGCAACTGAAATGGGCACCTGGTCAACTTCTGAAATCTGAAACCTTTTAAGTTTTAAAACTCAGTACCTAGGGCAGGTGCTACGTCTAGATCTCGTCACATCCCAATGTTTACTATAAAGTGGGTGCGTGAAACGGAAAAAAACCATGCCCCATTTTAGACCATTTAGCACCATATTTATGAATAAATATCACTTTTCAGACGTAGATGAATATAATATCGAGGTAGTTAGCTCTTAGCCGATATTTATATTTTAATTTTTATAAGAAAATAGTATTGCTTTTTAATAAAAGAAACAACAGAACTAAGAGATTTGTCGATAAATCTTTTGAGTCCTGAACATTATTTCTACCCTAACAGTCCTTTGGCTAAAGTTCGAAATCCCCTCATTTGAAGGTATATAATCTTTATAGAAAGAGTATGAAAAGAGCTTACTAACAATACAATACCTAAACCATTGTCTGCGGTCTACCACGCTACTAGCCTTGACGATGATTTGTCGAAAATTTTCATTTTCTTTTCAAAACCACGGCGTTGTTATTTTTAAACAAGGTTGTGTCTTAGTGATGCTTATAATCTAAAGTACGAATAGATTAACCAACATACTTATAATATTTAATCTTTTAAAGTTAACTTTTATAATCAAGATTTCCTTCAACATTTTATTAAGATTTTTAACATGACTTCACTTTATTAAAGATTGTATAGCTTATTAGAGAGCCTATGCTATGGTATATAGCCAACATGTTTTTGAAAATCCAACAATTGTATGATATGTTTAAATAAAGTTTGTAGTAGGCTCAAAGTTTTGTAATAACTGAGTCACATTTTGATGGTAAACTGAAAATTTGTTTCTCGTTGATCTCTTATCTTGGTTAGTTTGACCTGCCAACTACCTGTTCATATACCTAGTAAGGGAGTGTATAAGCAGCTGACCTCTATAATACACTGGATAGGTATCTCTTTAGAGATTCTAGGGGGAAAAAATCCGTGCTATAAAACCCGACTTCATAGTCAAAACAGAGTAAGACGCTCGCGATCCAGTGGATTAGAGTAAAAACCAGTGATAGTGAAAACCTTTAAACTGGAGCATTTTTAAAATATGATGCAAAGAAAAATCTGTTATCGAAAAAGAGAAAAAAGCCAAATACTACCACGGTTAGAAGGAAGAAGATTATTATGATGGTACTGTTTGACCGTCATTTTGCTCTGACAACTTTCCCATCAAACACAGGACGTTACCTTAAGCTATGCCTCAAGAATTTTTCAACGTTCCGTACCTACTGAGTTTTGAAATTTAATAAACGATTTATGATTTAACATTTTAACATTTTAACGAATGATTTATGATCTAAATAGTATCCGAAGGTCTGTTACATACATTATCGGAAAAAAACTTAGCCAACAAAATTATTAGTCGGACAAATTTGAATCGGACAAAACCATCTGTCGGACAAAATATTTAGTGACTTTCAAAACTTTAAGCCGACTAATTTTTGTTCGATAAGGTATACTGATCGTAGGTGATCGTATGTAATAAGAGGCATGGTTTGTTAAACGAAACCGTAAAACTTCTATTCGACCAACGTTTTCAATCAACTCCCACGCCAAATGATAAAACCGAAAGCCGAAAATTAAAAACCTGTTAAACATCTATACATCCCTGTTCAAAATCATTTAAATATAATTTTCATTTCGCACAACTATGCTAAAAAAGATACAAAGCATTTTCTGATGATAGTCAGCGGCGATCACAGAAGGTTCTCAGAAAATCTGATGGAGAGTGTTGCTTTTGTCTATATTCCTTATATGGAATTCAACACTCTCCGTCAAAACTTTTGAGTCCCTTCTTCAGCCGTCTCTGATAGTTTCTTTTGCATAATTCAGTCAAAACAAAGATGTTATCTTAATTTCGGTATTGATATTATCCATTACGTAATCTTTTTTATAGAAATATTCCAAGATGTAAAACTTCGTAATCGTAACCGGGTCTGTTTAAAAAATGATAAGTTCCGTCCTACACTCACTAACAAGTGAAAATTGTGGAAACCAGGATAGTATCATTTAGTTATTTTTGTTCCTTTAGTACTGTCATCCTGGTTTCTACACATTGACAATCTTTTTGCAACAGACTTAAGTGTCTGTCGCTCGGTACGAATGACCATTTTTCAAACAGACGCTTTAGCAAAGCAGCTCTATAGAAACTATCTATTGATTCTCTTTTTGGACAACAACTATAATTAATAAAGCAGAGGAAGAAGCAATTAATTTAAACCGATACTCCCTTCCTGTATGTAAAAATATTTCTTTCTTTTTCCTGCTGCCTTAGAAAAATTATATTGTATGTCATGTATATAAAGCCACCTATTTTGTCACCCCGACCACAAAGAACCCTTCTCCCCTAGAGGATCAATATTGTGAAAAGTTAACAAACCAAAATGAGAAAACCACAAGTAAAGGACTTTATGAAAGCCTACAACTATTAGCAAAAGATAGATTGAATGTGCTTTTATGACTGATCTGTATAATGTACTGGATGGGGCTTCTCCTTATGGATTCCCGTAAAAAAGTGTCTCCAGTTTTGGAAAAAATTCGCCATGTTGTTTTCGATTTCTGCATTTCTGATTAAGATGCAAATCGGTGGCTTTTAGACTTTCTGAATGTGGCAGAAATATTTATCCGAAGAGGAGCCCAAACGTCCATAAAACATCTTTGACGCCAAAGTCGACGTTGACGTTATTCGAACGTCAAATAAATGACGTTTTCACTGGGTTTAATCATGGAGCTTTAGTTTTCGGAAACCAATTTGACATTTTCACGGATCTAAAAGTATTTCGTTTTATTTTAAAAAAAACTGAAAATGAAATTGTAAATTCTTTTAAAAACAAAAGATTCAAACGAGCACCGTCAAAAATTATAAAATCTGATAATATTAAATTACGACAATTAAAATCAATGAAGCAGCGTGGATGTGCTAAGCCTCAGCAACAAAAGCTAAACACCGAACCGATTGAGAGTTTTATCAAATGTATAAGCGAATTGCGGATGTTTGTTTTTCTGTTGCTAATGGTAACAGGTGGAAAACTACAGAACGAATTTAACGCTGTGAAAATTAGTCCTATTGAATTCGCTGGCTTTTGAAACTATATATCTCGTTTGCCTTAAAGAAATATTTAACAATCAAGGCAGCATTTTTATTGCACACTTTCTCTCTGTACCCAGCATGCCCACAACGTTACTTCAAAATTGTTTTAACCTTCATATAACGCCTTGAAATTGAAACAACGTTGTTTGGAACATCCCAACATTCTGTCTCAGGTATGTTATGGCACGTCCAAAAATTTAGTAAAATTTACCATAACTTTTGGCCACCACTAACCGGCGGAATAAGTAAGAAAAGGACAACTGAATAAGAAGGCTAATAAATGGTTTACCATTTTTACCAGTTTTTTGGCCATACCCGAGGTGCTCAGTGCCTATTTTCAAGCAAAAAAACTTGGTTTTACGTATAACGAATAAGTAGCCCAGTAGTCTCCTCCTTGAGACAAGATTACCTCAGATAAGTAGGACATTTGAGGTTGGGTGATCATATTTCCCCAATACTGTAATCATGAATTTTTTGTATTACCACATTTTAAACAACCATTAAAGGATCCATGCTCGGTGCCCTTGCTGGCCCTGATGCCACATTTTCCCGGTTACCATGGACAATGGATATGGCCATTTAACAATCCAGTATAAATAATAATGTTCAAAATCTAAATATTCAATGACAAGAAAACCTTTCAAATCAAGTATTGTTAACCACCATCTGATATTAAATTATTTCAAAAATTTTAAATCTTTTTGAAAGTTACACTTACATACTGATTTAACCAATGAACTTCTCCCCTTCCAAGATAGTCACACGTCACCAGATTCACGTCAGTTTTTTATCTTTCTTCAGTGAAATCTAAATCCCAATTCAAGTCGGGTGCTTATTTAATGTTATCTCACTGAATCTCCCCTCTAGCAAACGTTAATATAATTTATCATATTATTCTCTACCTATGCCTTCCGCCAAAAACTTCCTTGTCTTACAGAAAGTTGAAAACCTCTGGTTAAGAAATCGGAATTTCTATTTCATTGCTGTGGCGGATACGGAAGGCTATCAAATTTTTGACGAAGAATGTTGTGTTTGCTCATATTCCTTTTATAGAAGTCGACACTCTCCGTCAAAAATCTTTGAGTACCTTCTGTATCCGCCTCTACGGATAGAGGCGAGAAAACCTACCATTTTAAAACAATAAAAGGAAATGATGTTACCAGGGGATATGTAACTTTATCATGTGGTCATCTAAATGGATTCGTAAAATAGGCCGTTGACTTTAGAATGTCCATTAATCATTACATTATACCGTAAAAGTGGGAGGCGAGGAAATTGAAAATTGGAAAGTTGACAAATTTCACATGCCACTATTTTATTACCTTTCAATACCTTACAAAAGGTTGAAGTTACTCATTATACATTCATTTAAGCGTATAAGATTTTGCATATGTCAAGAAAATGTTTCGTCGATTTACTACGTCGGCGAAAAGTACCCGTTAATGAAAAGGCGTTTCTCTCGCCAAAGTTTTCCGCCCTCTCTTTCGATAAATGTTACATAACCTTTACAGATCCTGGTAGAATCCACTAGGACAATTGCATGGCTCTGGTGAAATATTGGCAAAACACTTTGGTCTCCACTAATACCTCGAATGAAAAGAAACTTTGATATTAAAAATTTTGATTTGAATTTAAATTTGCCATTCCAGAAAAGAATATTTAGAAAAGACAACATATTTGTTTTATTTTTTCAAGCAAAATCTTTTCGGTATGAAACCATCTTCAGTGCTAAAATTATGTTAAAAAAACCGTAAAACCTTTGATATTATCCCCACTACTGCATATGTTTTATCCTTATTGAAAAATATTTCCCACCAGGTAACTGGAATAACTGGGTGTAATATTTCAGATTACGTCATTTACTTTGTCTTAACTTTCATAATTGGACACCTTAGACTATCAAGACTTTATCGCGCGGCAAGAAATTATCGCACCTTATCATGCATTATCTCTAGTCACTTTTGTCCGAATAGACAGTTCAAAATAGCTTTAAACCAAGTTTTTAGTCGGACAAAAATATAAGTCGGACAAAAATTTAGTCACTTTTGTCCGGTTAAGTTTTGTCCGATAAGGTACACTATGCCAACAAACTGTAAATGTTTTTCTACCTTTTACATCTCAATTAATGATTCTTGTCGCGTGTCAATTTATTATTTCATTAATAAAAAGGAAAATAAAAATTCAAAAAGGCCTTCTAATGTTCTTAGCTTTTTTTGGTTTCAAGCCATAAAATGTTCTTTAAATGTTCTTAATAAAGTCTTTTAATTCATGTGTACATAATCAAAAATTAAAAAAAAAAGTTCTTATTTCTATATTCCTGATTCTCAAAACCCTCCAAATGTTCTTAACATTTTCTTAACTTTTTGAACTCTCAAAGCCTTATGTTCTTATATGCTTAGTTCTTATAAAAAATGTGTTGAACGAAAAGCTCTTGACTACAAATTATGTTTCGGCATAAGCTTCAATGAAATCATGACATGACACGGAACTAGCTCTAAACGCCTGCACAATCCAAACTGTAAAGAGATCAGTATTTAATATCATCCTCCCACGCTAATTGCAATTCATCATTATCTAAAGTGCCTTTTACTGACTATTACTTCCTATCCACCGCTTGTTGTTGGTTGCTGTTAGAGGCAACGTGAATAAATAATTGTAGTAGGGTGTCTTCCAAAGTAAAAGAGCTATACCATAAAAACTTACCAGAGGATATAAAGCCGAAAATTTTGATGACACACCGGTCCAGTAATTGAAATTCCATCGGAAGTTCGTACGGTTTATAGCATGAGAAACTGGACAGTGGTGGCGGAAACAAAAGACTTTCAACAATTTTGACGGAGAGTTTTGTTTTTGCTAATATTCCTTTTATGGAAGTCAACAATCTTCAAAAATACCTCATGTATCCGCTTGAAACAATCCGATGAAAACAATTGACCAAAACATTGACAACGCGCGGAACACAATAGAGATTTAATAACGATGACCGTTTCATCAAAACGCGTCCAATAAGAAAATTACGCCGACATTCGCTATCAAAATAAAGCAATTTGAACAAGAATGCTGACTGGCTATTACAATCTCCAAATCCATTCATTAAAAAAATTGATGATGATTAAAAAACAACTAAAAATTTACCAATGCTAAATATTGTCTGTAACGATCTAAAAGACATATTCCACACACCCATATACATCCCAGCAGATACGGTGCGTTATTCCAATATTGTTTCAACGTCCAAATAACGTTTTGACGGTAGAATAACGTTCTTTGGACGTTAAAACAACGTCCCGAGCTTGCTGGGATGCATTTATAACATTAACCGCAAACATACTAGTGAACAATGATAGCCGTAGATTCTGGAATACTTTATCTAATCAAAAGAAGGCTAAATAGTGCGTGAAAGGAGTCACTTGTTATGGCAATTTGGCAGCAACATACTATAATAATGTTGAAAAACAAACAAAAATAGGTAAATAGCTGATTTGATCTAACGGGATTTCTATTTAACCTTTCAAGCCGGAATCGGTTTATTGGTCATTTGAGTATTTATCACAGCGTGAACACTATAGACCATGAAACAGAAATAGCTTATGATAAAATACAAAAAACATGTTTGTTTACCTTAATACCATTTTATATGAGTTATGGCCTCACAATCGAAAGGTTGTAGAGGTTCGATCCCGGTTATCGTCCACTCCGCAACGAATGAGTAGCACGAACCAGGTAAACTAAGTTGTGCGGTAGGCCACTGGGAGCTGACGCCTCAATCTAAATCTACCCAGTAGTCTAGCGCTAGTGATTCGGCCGTTTCGGTGCTAGGCCACCCCGACTAGCTTACTTACTTGCTTACTTATAGAATTGAAAAGAAATTGCATGAATTTTGAGCATTTTGGGTTGACCTCGATATACCCTTTTGCTTTTGCATTCGATCAGAAATCAGAATAACCGTACCTTATAAACTCTAAAAGGATTTTTCTTACGATTGTTTAAAATATTGGCAAATGAGAAAGTTGGTAGGACTCCATACTGGAAAAATAACGAAATTTTCATTTCGACTAAATTTATCAAGATAATAACATGGCTTCAAAGTTTACTAAGTATATTAGATGCTTGTATGGTGGGAAACATGTCCAGTCCATATGGACTTGATCAGTGTCAGAATAAGCATTTTACTGGCATTCGACTTGAAGATGTTTTCGGAGATCCAGATCTAAAAGTAACAACAACTTAGAACACCCCTTTTTGTTGGTGGAGAGAATAAAAACAACCTTTTACACTGTATCGTTCTTTGCCATTAACCTTAATATCTGCTTAATAAACAAGAGCCGCAAAGATGCGGATAAATATTTCCTCAGCAATTGACTTTATAACCAGAAAATACATAAAAGGG
>JAUJPO010053548.1:0-14712 GCA_032270745.1 Tiaropsis multicirrata
TAACCTCTAATTCCTTTCGGTTAAGGAGATATTGACGTTTAAAGTTTGTTCTAGCTCATTTTAACAAAAAGTACCCTAAAAAAGGTCTTGGCAGTCAACGTGTTAAAAAGAAATTGGGAAGCATCAATAGATGGGTCAAAGGCGTGTGATACTAAAATGATACCTTTGTCAATTTCGTAAATATGAGCTGGTTCTGAAAAAGAAAGAAAAAAAAATAGAATAGATTACCTTATAGTTATAGGGAACTTTAAGTTGAAGTTAATGAGTAAAGATTTTGTCACCCCCTTTTCCATTGGGAGTTACAGTTGAACTCGAAAAATTATCGATGTTTTAAATTTAAGATGTGAAAACTGGGACTTCCACCAGCAAAATCGAAAGTCAAATGTTTTGGCAAATAAATGGGATACTCGCAGGACTGTTCGAATTTGTAATAATCAAAGATGGCGCGTAATTTTTCATATTTTCTTTCACCTAATTCATCTAAGTGGTCATGGTTACTTTTCTATCTTTTTTAATTTTAATTTGTTGATCAGTGATTAGATCATTATTTAGGGCCAAGAAGTAGGAACAGTTGGAAAGCTGGGAAATCTTGGGATTTTCATCACCAATACTCTTTCTCCTTATTAACAAAACATCCATGATATTATATTTTGTATAAACAACTTACTATCGGTCAACAAATCGTCTCTATTGAAATAAATTTTGTCTCCATTATTTTGTTCAGCAACTATGCAGACTTGATATTTGACGCCTCGTTGAAGATTTTTCAAAACAACAAGTTTGTCTTCTTCGAAAGAGAATGCAATGTTTTCCAATTTGTTAGTGTTTTTGTTCCTCAAATATGTTTGTTTTATTTCTTTAAGATTTTTCTGCTTGATGTTAAAAATGAATATTATTTTGTTGACATCGAATCTAAGAAGACAAAAACATGAAAATGGTCAACCTAAAATATTTTGCCCTTAAAAGATTAACAGAAACTAAGATCAACGAGAAAACCGAGAAGCTTGAACGGAAATAGCGAACTTTTGAGCTATTTTATAGAATGGAAAGAAAGGGGTGTCACACTAGAAAACTTAATGCATGCTATAATGGAAAGGGGATTCGGTAAGATCAAAGAAATGAAAAACAAAAGAAGGAAGATTTAATGTGTCTTTTTTCTTCTCATTAGAATTTTGTACGCAATTCTCAAAAAAAAGAGGAGATCAAAATTTTGTTTTCAAGTGGGTTGATCTTTTTGTATTGATTTAAATTGAATAAACATGGAAAACGAAAATAAAGAGTTCTTTGAAGCGCTCTTTATTTTTAAAGCATATTTTGTTTAAATTCGATTGAAATAATTAAAGCAAAAATCGGTCACATCTACGGTGACGTCATATTCAATAGACATATTATTAAAACATGCTTGATTTTTTGTGAATACATTAAAAAAAATAATCGGAAGCAGATTTCAAGGGTGAGATAAACACGATCACACAGATCTTAAAAACACGAAAATTGAAAATCACCCACCCTCGTAAGGGTCCCTTTTTTGAAAATTTGAGAAAAAAATTGCGATTTTTTCAGAACATTTTGGAATTTGAATCCCATTCAGGGTCCTTTTCACGATTTGTGGTAAAAAATCACCATCATTCATCCCACGTAGAGGCCCCCCCCCCCGAATTTTTTTTTGCGTGAATGCGTGAATTCGAGTTGCTTGCGTGATGCGTTAAAAGCGAAAATTGAAAATAGGACATTTTTTCATGGGACATTTTTGTGCAATAGAATTGTTTTCTACCGAGAATACCGGTTTTTGTTTAATTTTGCCGTCCTCGTAGCGTTTCCGTCTTGATTTCGTAAAGTCCCTAGTTTCTAGGAGAGGGGGCTGGTTGTCGTTTAGATTAAATTCTATTTCAAAATAGGCAAAGTACATTTCAATTTTTTCAGAAAATCTCCCTTTTACAAAAACGTTTTTTTCTGTTAATATATTTTAAAAGAGGCTTAGCCAATCTAGCCTAGGGAGCCTCCTTCAGGGTTTTAAGATTTATGCCAAATATGCCTGCTACGAGCCTGAAACTAACCATCCACGGCATCCACGTAAGGACCATTTTTTTCAAAACCCAGCGGCACACCCCCGTCGGACCAAAAGGTACTAATTTTCACGCAATTTCACGCAGAGACCCAAAAATGAGCAAAATTTTATACCGAAATTATGCGCAGGCAGGGAGTGTGCGAAAATTAATACCATGTTTTTTTGTCTTTGGAAAGAAAGTCCCATTTATCTTCAAAACTTTCTTCATTTTAATTTTTATGCCTATAAAAAAATATATAGGAGGCCTTTCTGCGCAAAAATTAATACCGATAATTTGAAGACGATTGGCTGGTGCGCGAAAATTAATATGCACGAAAATTAGTACCAAAAAGGTGTAGGTATTTTTGTTTATAAATACTATTTTAAGGGAATAATTGACTATGAAGGAATTAACTAACTTATGTGGAATGCAGTCAAAAACACCACGTGAACAAAATAATATGCTCAAAATTAAAACTTACCTATCTGCTAAATGTCTCTTGAAATCGCTAAAATAGAAAAATAACAAACGCAATTATGGTACCAACATTGACAAAACATTGAGAATTCGATTCAAAGCAACGCTGAGACGTGAGTGAGCACTATAACTGGCGCTGAATATACAGGGGTGGGAGGGAGTGGAATCTAAAAACACTGAAAAAGGCTTTCCACAGCAAAATACGAGACTTTGCTTTGGTACTTAGGAAACTTTGTCAAAAATTAATAAACAGGGGAAAATCGTAAAATTATTAAACGCCCCCCCCCTCCCCCTGTGTTTATTCAGCACCCGTGAAAGAACAGGGACGAACAATCGCTCGAATTATTTTATTAGCTCGACATAATCAACATAACATAATTCTTTATTATTTGTTAAAAAAATAGAATAAAACAGAATTACCTTTCACTATCATTGCGTTGAAAACTTTTACCGGATTCTTTTTTGAACTCCTCAAACTCTTTCTGCAATTCTTTTGTTTCCATGCTCGCTGTTAAAATTGTCTTGAATTCCTCTGAATTCTTCAAGATCGTTAACTCGGTGGTGTTGTCATTGTTCAAATTGACTTTAAAAATGTCTGCTGCTTTTCTCGTTTCCCACTTCTCCAACACTTGATCAAATCGTCCTTCACCATCTGATGGTTGTTTTGATGCAGGTAAGACAAACACCAATAAATGAACAATAGCCCTGGCAAAGACTTCCACCAATATTTGAGGGATGAGTTCAGCTGTGCCAGCTTCGACAAAAGTAATGCAGTGTTCCGTTTCACATCCTCGGAAACATCGAAAATCGGTGACAAGAATTTGATGGCCATCATCCTGACATTTCTGCCATATCTTCTCTTTCGTTTTTCTTGGAGCGGGAACTTTCTGATTCTCCAGGAAGGAAGTGTATCGAGAATACCCGCTTTCCTCAAACGATGAGGTTTTCTTTAAAGCGAAGAGGATAGCATCAACTTCATGAAAACTGTTGCAAATGATGGTGGTCTTTGCATCTTTGTCCACCAATTCATCAAGCTCAAACAATTCTTTCAGCACCATCACACCACCAACTGATGAAATATCAAACTTTTCATTTAAATACACCACTGACGCTTCCTTCTTAGTTTCCACAAAAACTCCATTCTCGCTTTTATGAAACTTGAAATTTGTCTCCAAATTCTTCTTGTCCGATTCCGTCTTGTCCTGTGAAAAGATGTCCGGATTGAAAATTGGTAGTTGATGTAACTGATCTACAATCATTTGTTTGGTTGGACTTGGTAAATTTGGTTGCGCTATTATCGATGTAACTTCCTCATCTTTTTGTTCAGCAACTTCTGATCGTTGAAATGGATTAATGGTTGAGAATTGTTGAGAGATTTCTGGTGAAGGTTTATTTATCTGAGTCACATTACCATTATCGAGATCATGAAAACTTGGCTTCTCATCTTGATGAGCTATTGACTCTGTAAAATTAGGTAAAACCGACCTGAAAACGGTTGGTGCTGGCTTTGGTTTTTTAATAGAAGGCGGGATAGCTGGCTGAGTAGGTTGAACTATTGTTACTTTCTTTGTTTTGGCAGCAGAGGTAGTTTTCTTCTTAGGAGTTGATTGTTGAGCCAGATCTTTCTTCGGAGGTTCTTCTTTCTTCTTCAAAGTTAACGTGACTGATTGTTTCTTCACATGATCCTCTGCGATTTGTTTGAGTTTGTACAAGTTGGAAACCATCCTCATGCTCTTTTTCAATGGTGGCAACAGCTCCAATCTAGTCGGATTGTTATGAATGGTGCAATGGTTTTGAAAAGTGTGCTTGGTTGTGCCATCGTTTGCTGTGACCTCTTTTTCAGTGCATTGTAGAGCCAGAATAACCGTCGATTCGTCCGGAACCTCATCACGAACAAAATTACCAAACGATTTTGCCATGTCCTCATTGAAATAAATGAGGTCGACCTCGTCAAATAAGAAATGGACAGTTTGACTTTCTTCTTTTGCTTTCTTTAGACACACATCCATCACTTTGATCAAATCATCCACATTCTCTTCACCAGCCTCTTTCAATATCTCATAGACACTAGAAGTGACGAGACGAACGTTTGGTTTGGTTTCAGTCATCAATATCCGGAAAGTTTCTTGCATTCGAACATCCAAAAGACTGTGCGAATCACAACAAATGTAGTAAATGGTGGCATTGGCGGCCGAACATTGGTATAACTGCTCTGCAATCTTTTCAAGGATCAGTGATTTTCCACTTCCAAAGGGACCACTGATGATTCGTTTGTTGTTATGATGATTGATCGCTTCATACTGTTCGATATTCAAGAGAAGTGAGACCACTTGTTCTTTAATATCCTTGGTCAGCCGAGGTAAACATGTTTTCTCGATCGCCATGGTTGCCATACATTCCGCCAATAACACCTTCAACATCTTACCATTAGATTTTTGGACATCCCAATGCTTTCTTTCCTTCACTACAAGAGTGTTACATTTAACAAAACATTTTTGCAAGGTGTCCGCAGTGTCCAGGTCTTCTTTGAATAGAAATTGGGAGAGATTGCCGCGAAACAAATTGACATCGATGTCTTTACGTTCCACCTCTGGAAGGGCTGTCAATGCACATATTCCTATATGCTGATCATTTGCCAGGGCCTCACCGTGAAGAAGGAAAAATGCCCGAATAAAGTCACTGCATTGCTCTAATTCTGCGTAAACTTCAGCATTTGACAGCACTTTATCGACAACTCGGATGTAATATACCATGACCTTTTGAAAGTCGATCAAAAATATAGTGTTCTCGTGGCAGATATCATGATATTGCTTTTTGAAAGTACATCGCAAATCTTTATCAGAGCAATTGAAATTCTTCAAGTGTTTGATATGATCATAACCAATAAGTGCTTTCACATCCTTCCTTTTTCCCCCATCTTTATTGCAATGAAAGATCTTCTCCACAATAGCTTTGACACTTTTGTTTTGTATCAAATGTTGAGGAAGGAAACAAGTTTCATATCTGTTTCGTTCCATGTATTCGGTAGCAAGATCACGGAATTCTTGCACTGTTTTGACAGGTACACTGGCTGCACGAATGATGTTGACTGGCTTGAAGTGCACCTGGTCGTGTTCGGATGGTTTTTGCATTTGATGAAACGATGTATGGAGACCATTATTGTAAGCAATGATAAAATTTTTGCAGTCTGTGACAAAAACACTTTTGTCTTTGCAGTCTTTTTCTGAAAGTGAAGAAAGTAAGTAATCTTTTATCATTATTATTTAAACTTGATAAAATCCTGATTTCAGTGAAAATTGGCGTATGAGTTACTATGAAAATTAACAAGAATTGTCTCTACTCTTCTTGTTACATCATGTGGGTAGAAAAGGTACTGAAAAGGTTTTTGATGGAGCATGTTGACTTCCTATATAACGAATAGGAGCGAAACCAACACTCTTCGTCAAAACTTTTGAGAACCTACCGTATCCGACACTGATCATTATTATTCACAATTAAACTCAGAATAGTTCTAAAGCAGTCTGAACATAGTAGAGCTTTGATAAAGTTTGAGGGTTCAATCGATTCCCAGGGGAAAGAATACAAGCATACATATGTAACCCTTAATGGGTAGGTTTCTTGATAAACTTTGGGGGGAAATGACCTTTTCATCATCCGGAGATCAAGGGTAAGTGAAAATCTGTCTCCTTGCTCTTACAGAGTATAATAAGTACGTTCTAACAGAGACAGAAACATGGCACAAACCAACCTGGTTTGAATAAATCTGATTCAAAAACATCACCATTCTGTATTTCCAAAACAAATCGAAACTCGTATCCAGTCTCCAGCTGCAAACCATCTGCCATGATAAAAGTGTAGTTGTTATTTCCTTCGTCGTCAATTCGAAAAATATTCAGTTCTTCATCTTCTTTTCCTTGACATTTAATCTTCAAAGATGGTGCATCACCAATGTCTTTGTGCGTACAAATAACACACTTTGAAATGCTGACATGTTTCAGAACCAGTAAGCTATAAAATAAAATTAGGTATAAGTATAAAAGAAATTGTGATAATAAATGTTCCCAAATTATCAAAGGTTATTTTGGCACAATTTTTCTGAAATTATATGTTATGCAAAGCAACAGTGCTATATCAATGACATAACAAGGTTGTTCCGCATAACAACGCGAATTTTACCGTTAATACAGTGGTATAATGGAATTATGATATATGATATGTGTATTATGGATTTTGTAATTGGATGTAGGCCAGGACACCGCCAAACACCAAATCTTTTTCTGGGTCACCCGGTGTATAGTGTCTTTATAGTAAAAAATGATGAATTTTGTTTTAAATAGATTTTGAAATACTACCTTTCCTTTGGCTGATTTTCTTCCTTTTCATTTTCTAGAAAATAAAAGTATTAAAAAAGAAATTCAATAAATTGCCAATGAAAATCATCTTCCATTCTCTGAAATATATTTTTCATCATCGCAAAAGAAACAATGATGAAAGAAACAAACATAGGCTCCGATGGATTTAATAGTTGGTTCATTTGGTTGCTCTACTCTATAGAGATATTTGAAGACAAAAACATCATAAGGAAACAACTAGTTTTACCATCTACTTTTCCCTTTCCAGTGTCATATCGATTCAATAGTTGCTTCATTTCGTCGCTCAATTCTATAAAGTTTGAAATAGGGAGATCATTATATATGTAGCCAAAAAAAACATTGAAAGTCCATTTTTTTGCAAGAAATACTTTTTAGTGCTTTGTTAACAGTTTAAATTCCAAAATTTCTGAAACTTTTCATCTACCCATTTACTTTAATCCCACTTGAAAATACGCTCTTCCCTATTCATTATTTTGACAAATATTCACCGGTTCACAAGAAATTTTTTTGTTGGGAATAGACAATTTGATATTATTCTGCTTCATTTAGACTTATTATTCATTTATTTATTCCTCAGTCAACTAAACGAACCAAGTAAAATTAGGTTTATCTTTTCAGGTTTGGATGTTTAGCTAGGTTTAGGGCAGAATAGAAAAACAAGCTTCGACTTTGTATTATACAGTTACTAACCTGGGATTACAGAATCCTAGAATTTACAGGGGAATTAACTCATTCTACGAATTTCATAGATATGAGTTTTGATATTTTGAACATAAATGACTGCAAAGGAAATTCCCCAAAAAAGAATCAGATCTGTTTTCTGTTTTGCAGAATATTTTTTCAATCTAAACGGCAATGTGTCTTTTTAAGAATGTTCTTTATAAGAATATGATGAAATTGGCCAAAAAAGTTAAGAATGTACCAAGAATAATGCTTTATTAAATATTTTCAAGGTCAAATTTTTATTGGGAAATTCTTCCTGAATACATCTAAAGACACCCCAAAATCTTTTCAAGCTGATTCAGCTAACTTATTTCTTTTTGGTCAGCCCCGATGACCCTTCAAATCTTTTCTGTACTTTTTTCCTGGCGACGGAGGGGGATTTAAGATTGAGACTTTTTATTCCGATATCATTCCGATATTCGGCTTCTTGTGTCGGATTATTCGGATAATCGGGATATAAAATCGCGAATAGAAATCTTCAAGATGGAGGTGGTGAAATGGTTGTTTAGAGAGTTAGAGGTGAGGGATTATGATTTCTTCAAGCATTTTGACAAGTTAAGTGCAGATTTTTTTAATCTTTTACCACATTTCACCACTTCTGTTGCTGTTCTGTAAGACCATAATATATACTGTACCTATATTTTATTTTGCAGGGTTGAAACGTTGACTGGACTTTATACAACCCCACCCTTCTAAATCTGAGATGTAAATCTTATACAACCATCACAGCGGCTATTACATCTATATACCATCTTGTACGTTCATAAGAATGATGTAATATGGCCATGATTTTTATGGGAAATGCTGTTTTCCAAAGACGTAACTTTTTCTCTAAAGCTGTCTTGTTCAAAAGTTATTGCAGGTTCGTAAAAAGGAAACTTTTTGAAAATCAACGCATGCTGTGGCCATCCTAAAAAGATTTTTGTTTTCTGTTTGTGGCCGGATGAAATATTTTTACGGTACAACCGTCTGGGTGTTTGTAAAATATTTTTCGGACTGAAAGTCTGAGAATCATGCTAATCATACGTTGATTTCATGTTAAATTTTTTGAAGACTGATTTAACTTGAGAAACTTAATGTGGCAATGTAGCTTCAAAGTTGTTACTTTCAAGTAGTAGGAAACTATTTTGACTGAAAAATGTTTTACTGATCCGAGGACCAGAAACATACGACTTTTACGAATGGCCTTGGGTTGATTTAGGCAAAGGTTAGCGGAGTCGAAAGCAGAACAACTTATAGCTGAATGGGAATCAAACACAAAATGCAAAGTTTCAGATAGTTTCAGATAGGGTGTTCCGACTCACTTCTCCAATATAGACAAGAACGCATCTCACAACTTTGGGTAATGATTTCATTCTTAGTATCTGCAAAAATGCACCCAAAGTCCCCAAATCAATTGTCATACCAAAAATCCTATATGGAATGGAAATTGGAAAAACTATGACAGCAGAAAGAAGCTCAAAGCCATGCTTCATAGATAAATACTGACATAGATTATCATAGCTTTTATTTTTATTTTATTTTTTTAATAATCTTCTCTTCCATTTCCATTTCTTTTATTTTTTGTTATTCCATGTTTTGTTAGAGATTTTAATAAAAGAAAAGAAAAACAGGTAGTACGGGCTAGTTGTGTCATTTATAATTAAAATTGTACACAAGGTGATAAAAACGTTAGTTTAGGGTTAAGAAATAGGTTTTAATCACGGACTTAAAAAATAACACCTGTTTGTGTATTTTACAGACCATAATAGGATCACCAGCTAAAATTAAAATTTTTTTTGTTGTCAAAAGTATATATATATCATGTTATACACCGTTGGAAAGCACTTTTAATGCGTTTATACATGTTTTTATTTTAGAAGAATAGTGTTTTTTCGTTAAGGGTTAAGTATTCTTAGGATTTTACAAAAAATGAGGGTATAATATTCATTAACGTTTTCAAACGTACCATACCAAAGAATGAAAGTAAAATATAAGAAATCTCATTAACTGTACCATTTGAAATTGACTTAATGAAACTAATATGAGCATGGATGGTATAACTTACCGTCAATTTGCTTTTTGTCAGCTTTCAAGTTGTTAAGCTCTAAAAGAAATGAGGAAAAAAATTAATTAACAGCTGGAGAAACAGCAGAGAAGGGGGTAAATAAGTAAATTCATTTATTTTTCTTAAAAAGCGAAACTAGCGACCACAGTCATAGACAAAGCTAAACTAAGGAGGTAGCCGCACGTTATAGTTACAATGAAAATTTAAAAGATGGAGATGGTGAAATGGTTGTTTTGAGAGTTAGTGGTAAGGACGTTTTGACAGTTTAAGTGCAGAATCTTTTTATATTTCACCACATTTCACCACTTCTGTTGCTGTTCTGTAAGTTTTGAAATTTTAAGATTTCCCACAGACCATAATACTGTACCTATATTTTATTTTGCACTTCATATTTTTTGTCGTAAAAATGTAGGGTTAAACCGCGAACTAGACGAACACCCTTCTAAATTTGAAAAGTAAATCTTATACAACCATCACAGCGGTTGCATCTATAACATCTATATACCACCTTGTACGTTTATAAAGAATGATGTAATATGGCCATGATTGATGATGTCTAAACCATTGTATTTTTTGTTCTTCATTTTATTGCAAATGCTGTTTTACAAAGACTTTTTCTCTAAAGCTGTATTGTTCAAAAGTTATTGCAGGTTTTTTTCAAAAATCAACGCACGCTGTAAGCATCATAAAAAGAAAATCGTTGTTTTCTGTCTGTGGCCGGATGAAATATTTTTTACGGGACAACCGTCTTGGTGGTTGGAAAATATTTTTCGGACTGAAAGTCTGACAATCATGCTTATCATACGTTGATTTTATGTTTCCATAGATAAATTTTTTTGAAGAACAGAAAAGCAAAAAGAGACTGATTTAACTTGAGAAACTTAATATGGTAATTTAGCTTCAAAGTTGTTACTTTCAAGTACGAAAATATTTTGACTGAAAAACGACTTTTACGAATGGCCTTGGGTTGATTTAGGCCAAAGTTATCGGAGTCGAAGGCAGGGTTAACTTATACCTGCATGGGGAACCAAATACAAAATACAAAGGGACAGTCAGGGTCTTTTTAAGGGGACTTTATATTGCTTACATCAATTTTCTATCATTACACGCTTTTTCATATAAGAATACAATAGACAGAGTGAACCAGAGAGTGAACCATCATATCAAAGGAACTGGCCTAAAATATCCTAGGAAATCACTACGCTAGAATTTTGGGTTTAGGACAATAGACCTATTGTTTAGAACAATAGAAAAATAGGAATGCTCACCCTTAACAAAAAACACTACGCCTATAAAAAAGCGTATATTGAAAGTTTAATGTCAAAGTTGCCAGAATTTGTTCCTCATAAATAAAACTTAGAAAAAGTCTTAGAAACCTGTGATTCCAACTCTCAAGTGGGTAGAACCCATTCCAAGACACCGAAGGCATCTACTTCTACTGCTAAGAAAGACATTTTAGTGCAAATTGGCCGGCAAAAAATGCACCTGAAATAACTTACCTTCAATTTGCTCTTTGTCGGCTTTCAAGTTCATGGATTTGTTCAATTCTGTGAGAAATAAGAAAATGTAAATAAATAATATGTTTGTAACCAACATCATAGTTCTAACCCCCTCCCCCGTGACACCTTCCGGATATCCCAAAAAGGAGGGGTCATTCAAGAAGGGGAGATAAGACCAAAAATTGCCGCTTCTAAAATGAAAGTTAATTTGTCAATCCAGCAGTTATTTAATAAGATTTTTCAAACTTTTCGTGACAAAGGCCATTCGTTTACCATGGATGAGCATTCATTTGAGGTATTTGCCACTTACGATAAAGATGTGCTGGGCTTTCGAAAAACCGACATTTTTGAAGACGTCAAATCAATGATAAAATCGAAAAGTATTGGTAACGTACTGAGAATAGCCGCTGTCCAATGTGTACTTAGAGTGATTAGTACTCATATGGATACTTCAGAATTCTCTCGCTTAGATTTTGTAATTTCCAAAATTGATATTGAACGTTCAAATGTTGGTAAACTATTCTGTCAACTGTCTATTTGCCTTGATTGATGCGACCAAAAAAACTGTATCTGCCGGTAAGAAACGACACATGGAAATGCCGTTACCGGAAACCATGGATGAAGAGTTTCTAATGATACACAAAGCTAAGATCAAGAAATTATTTACACAACCATCGAAAACTGTGCCCGTATCAGCAATTACAAGAAATCACATGTGCCCGCAAATCGGTGGCAAGAATGGATCGGAAGAAGCGAAAAGATTTTTACGCGGCCTTGAAATGCATGGTCTTGGAACTCTTACCTTACAGAAGGACAAATCTGTTTTTATTGTGACAGATAAAGAGAACACTAATGATCCCAAAGTAACAAATTTGTTAACTATGCTTGATTTGTGATCTTATTCTTAAGACATGGTTTTAAAAATTGGCAATAAAAATTCTTCATTTTTTCTCGCCTTTTCAGAACGTATATATAAGTTTGCTACCTTCTACGGGTTAATTCAATTGATGTTTACCGGTTCTAAGTGTATCTGGTTATTTGATTGATCATATTATTTTCTTTTGATTTTTGACTATTTGATTACTTGGAATAATTATATCTTTAACTCTTGTGTTATATAAGTTCAATTAAAAACATAAAGTATGAAATACCATACATTCAATGAAATTATGCGTTCTTGTTTTGGTTTGTTCTTAAAGTTAATTTGGAGTCGTCGCACACTTAAAATATTTATAGTTAGGGCCTTTTTCGCTATAATTAAGTTTTTTTAATAAACAACTAATTCAATTTAATTTTCTTTGTAATGCGAAAGTATGCACCTAAGCCGCGAAGCCCACTATTAGATTATGAATATAAATTTTCGTTCTTAAAAACTATGTAATAAAAACCTTCTTGTGTACCGCGAAACTATTGCCCACTTTTAGACATAAAACCTTCTTGTGTAACGCGAAAGTATTGCGCTGCGTAGTATCTTGCACTGCTGCGCCGAAGCCGCGAAGCACACTTTTAGACATAAAACCTTCAAATGTACTGCGAAAGTATTGCGTTGCGTGGTATCTTGTGATGCTGCGCCGAAGCCGCGAAGCACACTTTTAGACATAAAACCTTAAAATGTACTGCGAAAGTATTGCGTTGCGTGGTATCTTGTGCTGCTGCGCCGAAGCTGCGAAGCACACTTTTAGACATAAAACCTTAAAATGTACTGCGAAAGTATTGCGCTGCGTGGTATCTTGTGCTGCTGCGCCGAAGCCGCGAAGCACACTTTTAGACATAAAACCTTCCGTTATGTCCTATGCAAACATATATATATTATGCATGCTTAAAGGTTGCGAAAACCTTGCGAAGCGCCGAAACAAAAGTGCAAATCGCTGCACAGATGTCAAATGTTCTGCAAAATTTTCGAATTAATTTGAAAACAAGAGTGATGTTTTTGAATAGTTTTGTGAGAAGTCGACTAGTATATGCTTGTCAAAACTGGAACCTGAATCAAGAACAGTTCGATCGCGTTAATGTAACCTATCGAAGGTTTTTACGGAGAATGGTTCGTGGTGGGTTTAAATTTGTGAATCAAAACGAAAACGATTACAGACATAACATCAATAACGCTCAGCTACACCAAATCTGTGGTACTTCGGATGTCAGCTATTTCATAAGATCCCAGCAACATCACTATGCTGCCCATATAATCCGTATGTCGACATCACGTTCTTTGAAACTGCTGACGTTTAATGATGACCACTACACGAGAAGAGGTCGCCCATCAAAATCGTTACTTGACCAAGTTGTTGATAATAAAGATATATCTATTAGTCAATATTGTTCACTTGCCTTACGCAAAAAGTAGAAATTTGAATTTTGAATAGTTCGACATGGTGAAATACCCCTGAAATGAGTAGGCCTCATGGAAAAGGTATTCCTCCATGTCCGACCTTGCCTAGAAATGGGCGGTTGTAAAATGTTATTATATTATTATTATTATATATATTCAGGTTTTTCTCGGTTTTCCCTGTTTTTGCTTTGGTTATAAGCTATTTTAATTTGTTGTTGTTGTTTTCCAAAAGTTAACAGATATCCAGACTTAGACTTGTTCTTAAATTGTTCTTATTTTTCAGCTTCATTATTGATCATAAGCTATTGTTCTTATATAAAAAGTGTATCACTTTATATACTAAAATTTGCAACTCGCACTTTTAACTTGAAACTCGCACTTTGAATTTGGTGTGTTAAAATGCAACTCGCAACTCGCAACTCGCAACTCGCGATTCTATTTTGCTAAAATGCAACTCGTAACTTGTAACTCGCAAAAAGTAACTCGCAACTCGTGGTTCTAAACGCAACTCGTAACTCGCAACTCGCATATGAAAAATCCTCTGAATTACAAGCTTTTTTTATAAAAATGTGTTTTATTAAAATATTCATGATAAAATTGGCCAAAAAGTTAAGAATGTTCTAAGAATAATGCCATCTTCAAGGTCAAGCTTTTATTGGGAAATTATTCCTAAATATATCTAAAGAGACTTTAAAACCTTAAGGATTTTGATATCACTCGTTTAGAATTATTTAAAACTTGTAGAATAATTTGCCCACCTGAGAGTAAAACTTCAAAAACATTCTCATTCATTTCATTTCGACAAGGGAAGACGACTTTGCCGGGAAAAGACCAAAATAAAAATGAAAATAAAACAACTTACGGTCCATTTGTTCTTTATCAGCTTTTAAGTCCATGGATTTGTTTAGTTCTGATAGAAATGAAAAGGAGAGTAAAGGAGTAACTAATTGGTCATCATTTTGTCTCATTCTAGTTTGGCGCGAACGTTAGAATAAATTTTATCCAAAGTAAAATCTTCAGGAAATGAACCTACCGTTTCGTCCTTGACAAAATGAAACTAAAATAACTAACCATCAATTTGATTTTTATCGGCTTTCAAGCCCATGGATTTGTTCAGTTCTAAAAGCAATAAAGTTAATCAAGAATGTATAATAGAACTCTGGATAAACATCTTATAAAACGATGGAGAGCAAGGCATTGTTTATCTGTTGTTTCT